>JAODAL010022247.1:0-65186 GCA_025379985.1 Phyllomedusa bahiana | reverse complement strand
TTTGCTTTTTTTTTATGTCTTTTTTTTAATTTTTTCTACTTCAATAAACTTCCTCTCGGAATTAAAAAAATAAAAAAAATAATACATGTGCGTTACTTGTTACTTGTTACCTATTTGGGACATCAAACTTTTCTATTTTTTTTTAAGCTTTAAATCATCTGATTTTATGTATGTGTGAGTTTCTTCCTTTTTTTTTTAATTACAACTTATTGAATTCAACATTTTATGCAAAAATAAAAAACACAAAAAATAAATCCCGTAAGGCAGAATAAATACATTTTAATATATAACACAACTTGCTTGGCTTTTTTAACCTAAATTCATTGAACAAACAAAAGAAAAAAGGTTATCATTCCTAAATGGGTTTTTTCTAAATAGTCTCATCCTAATTATATGTTAAAAACAAATTAAAAGAACAATATTTTTAACCCCCTTTTATAATGAAAAATTTTTTTTATTATACACAAACATTCATTTATGAAGATTTTTAAGAAGAATAGTACAGTATTTAAAATCCTCGTTCTATAAAATTTTTAACAAAAAATCAAACAATTAATAGTATGTTTTAAACCCTCCTTTTTATCAAAATTTGTCCTTTCTGTGGTGAAATGTAATCTTGTCCAAAAGCACTTACTAGAAATGGAAATTTTTCCTTTTGTTTTAAAAGCGTATGTCCGCCTGTCATGGTTTTCGCTCCACCTGATTTTAATATCTGATTTTTGTTCATTTTTAATATGTCTGGTTTTGTTGGTACACAAAAGAGGCCCTGGACCTAAGATGCAAAAAAAGTCAATTCTACTTTTCATTTTCACAATCTTTGGAGTACAGTCCCACCTACCAGCGCCGAATCACTCCCAATTTTTGTAGCAACAACTCCCTTGATTCTTTTAAGACACTGTTTTCAAGACGGGCCGTTCCAGGGGGGGGCGGGCCCAGGCTCCACTTAGCCGAGGGGGCGCCGCCCGGCCCCCGGCCCAAAATACCCCCGGGCTTGCGCGGCTGTTAAAAACTCAGCTGTGCTGCGGGGACAGGGGGGAGGCAGGAGATCGTTCCCGTCCTGGGTCCTCCCCTGTATCAGTGTCGCAGGGGGCTCACAGCTTCCCCACCCCCTGCGACGCTGGGATCTTTGGGGCCGGTCGGTAGCCCCGCCGGCGAAATCCCGGTAGCTGCCCGCAGCGTAAGTGGCGTGATGAATCACCCCCTTACATGCTCGCAGCTCCGACCCGGGCGGGGACCTGAAACGGGTAGAAAATTTTTTTTAAATTTTTTAATTAGCTAAGGGGGGGGAACTACGGCTACAAGGGGAAAGTACTGCTACAGAGGGCATCTATGGCACAGGGGGGAAAAACTGGGTACAGGGGGGGGATGTACTGGCTACGGGGGGCATGAAGGGTACAATGGGGCATTACTGCTACAGGGGGCACTCTAGCTACAGGGGGGATCTACTGGCTACAAGGGGAATTTTGGTCAGGGGGGGATTTTCTGGCACAAAGGGGAATGACTGGCACAGGGGGTTCATGGCTAAAGGAGGAATGACTGCTACAGGGGGGGGTTCTACGGCTACAAGGAGGAAAGTACTCTCAAGGGGATTATGGGGACAAGGGGGGAAAGTATGGGTACAGAGGGGGATGAACGCTACAGGGGGGCATTAGGCTACAAGGGGATCTACTGGCTACAGGGGGGGGGATTATGGCTACAAGGGGGAATTTACTGGTACGGGGGGCTGTACTGGCAAAGGGGGCTCAACGGCTACAGGGGGCATGTACTGGGTACAGGGGGGAAAGTACTGGCTAAGGGGCATTACGGGTAAATTGGGGCATCACGGCTACAGGGGGGCATCACGGGTGCAGGGGGGTTCTACTGGGTACAGGGGGCATTACTTTACAGGGGGGCATCTACTGGTACAGGGGGGGCACTACTGGCACAGGGGGGATTACTGGGTACAAGGGGCATGTACTGGCTACAGGGGGGGATGTACTGGTATAGGGGGGATCAACTGGTACGGGGGGAGTAGGCTACAGGGGCACTACGGTACAAGGGGCATTACCTGGCTAAAGGAGGGGGAAAACACTGGCTACAGGGGGATCTATTTCTGATAAAGGAGGATCTAAGGTTTGTTTTGTATATTTACAGGAAGAGTCAAGGCCCCGGGGAAAATGTCATGGGGCCCCGGGACAGATGGAGAAAAAGAAAGAAAGAGAAAAACTCTTAGAGATGTCTCCTGAAGTGCCGGGTGTAAATTTACGTATCGATTAATGCTGAACCCGTGTACAGGGGTATCCCTCTTGTTTGGTCACTGTATGCCGGTAATATTATTGTAGAAAAATTTTGGTTTTGGGCATTCCGTAAGGGGTCATTTTTTTAAATTATTCAGTCACTATGTTTTTGGTGATATGGTTCAGGGTTTTGAAAAATTTTATTGGGTCACTATGTGCTTTTTGATATGTGGTCATGGGGGGGTTTGGTTTATTCCCGTCACAAATGTGGGGGGTTGATATGTTGCCCCTGGTGTGGTGGTTTTATTCATTTCACTATGTGGGGTTGATATGTGGTTTAGTGGTTTTTTGGGTTTCCCTGGTTTTTTTGTAGGGGTGTTTTTTGGGGAACTTTTGGGACTATTTTTAGTATTTTTAAAAACTTTTTTACATTGGGAAAAGCTTGTTGTATTTTTTAGATTTGGGATAAACACTGTTTTTAAATTGTGGCGAAATTATATTACAGGGTTTGGTGGTGTTGGGGGGGGGGGGAAAAAATTTCTTCACCCCCCCCTTGAGTGAATTTAGCCTAAAACTTCCTGTTAAAGGAGTGAACAGTCAGGACATGAAAGCTCTGAAGTTGGGGTTTTAGGGTATGTTCACAGGGCCCGTTTTGGTTTCCGGGGGGAAACACGAACGCCCCAGACAACCATTTTTAACAATTAGCAGTGTTTTAACCCCGGGCCGTCAATGTAAAAACCCAGGCTGTGGCTTTCCCAAAAGGGCCCGATCCCCGGGAAAAGGGGGGATTTGCATCGAATCTTTCAGATGTGCCCCCATGCATTGCGGTAAATTTCTTGGATCACACCCAAAAGGGACGCATGGGACAGACGCTTTTCAAACACTCAGCCATGTGCCCCCGGGCTGCTGTTTCATTGTTAAAAACACACTGCAAATTGTTGATGTGTTTTCTGAGTCCATTAAAAACGGGACTCGCGGGGAAAATACTTCACATGTTTGACAAGTTTCGGGCCCCTGTATCTGCTCTGCATTCACTAAACCTCTTTCATTCTCGGGTTTTGAGCCCAAAACCAAGCTTTTTTCCTCTGTCCTCCCCCGCTTTTTAAGCTGTAACAAAATTTTAAAATAATCCCAGTAATATCAAAAAATCTTGGATTCCCTTGGGTTTAAAAAAAGACAAAGCTTGACAAAGGGGGCATGCCCATCCCCCCAAAAACGAGTGAGGGGGACTTAGCGAACTTCTGAGAGTTGCAGGGTCAGAGAGGGAAAAATTATTGACAAATGCCTGCAAGGAAAATGAAATATTGAAGGCCCTTGAATTTCCTGCTCTCAGGTGATTTACGTACTTGAATATTTGCACATAATTTAAAATATTTCGGAGGACCAAAATTTGGGTTTTTAAAAATTTTTTAAAATAAAGAGTTTTTTAAAAAAAGATCTATAGGGGTCGGTTACAGAAGTAAATACCAAAAAAATGACGGGTTTGTAAATTAGCCCCCCCGAACTTTTAGGTTTGGGGTTAACAGGGGCTTAATTGGGGCGAAATTGAGCCCCGCAATTAGGACTTGTGGGGCCCCGGGGGGGGGGGAGTGAGCGGGGGGGGCACCCCTCCCCCCAATAGACTTGCTTTAAACCGTGGCGGGGAAATACGCCGCGGGTAAATCACCATGTAAAATTAAACCCCCCTGGCGGATTCGCCAAAGCAGGGAGAGGAAAAGAAATCCTTAGTTCTTAGGGAAAAACTTGGGATTCCCGAAATTTTGACTGGGCCGTTTTCAAGCCGAAAATTTGCGACTCCGGCACGTTTTTTCGACGGGAAATAGGGTCCATTTTTTAACCCGTGAACATGGCCTTGGCTATGTTCACCAGGGTTAAAAAGGGGAATCGGTCGGAAATTTTTTTTTTTTTACTTATTAAAATCAAGCCCCTGATCCATTTTCCCTTTTCCTCTCAGCCTTTTTTTTTCCGGGAATTGTAGATTTTCTATTCAGCCATCTAAAAAGGGATTGTGGGGAAGCATTCTTGCTTGAAACTGTTTTAAAAACCCGCAGTCAGAGGGGATGTTTTCCCAGCATTTTTTCTTTGCACATAGGTTTCTTAAGACAGTTTTCGGGTCCCAAAGTTGTATAGGAAAATTTTTCACTGTGCGGGAGGTAAGAGAGAGGGGCTGGACATCTCCTCCTGTTACTGGTGGAAATTCGTGTTTTTCTATACACACTGGTGTCGCTTTCAGTTTTGCCCCTCTTTGGGGCTGAAAAAATAAAGCAAAACGGGTAAAAAGTCTTTAAAACAGGCGGGAAGTGTCAGAGGGTTTATTGGGCTTAGGGGGCCAAAGTGAAAACTACGGGGGAAACTTAAGATTTTTAAAAAAAATACAAAAGTGATCTGGAAAATTTTAAAAAAAAAAATAACCAAAATTCCCAAAAAATGTGTTTAACATAAAAATTGGGAGTTAACAATAAGTAATTTTTTTTATGACCATTCCCTTTAAAATTGGGGCGCATTTCACAGCGTATTGCCTCAAAAGGAGCGAAATGCACCCCCGTCATTTTCGGGTTTAAACCCCCTCTCATAAGAACTATGGGAAATTTCACCTCCCCTTCCCCCCTCGTAACCCAAAACAATCGTATTGTACGACGGGGAGATAATTTAAAATGTCAAATTAATTTTTCGCGAAAAAAAACGCCGCGATATTTACGTCTATGGGGCCCCGGGCTGACTCTAAGCCCCCCAATTATCTTCCCTGTGAACATAGCCCCTTTGACCAAAAAGCTGAACAGATTCAAATTAAAGGGTTTTTGAATTTTCACTGAAAAATTTTTTTTTAAAAATTTTCCGATCGCCCATCCCCCCTTGAAAATTTTGGGACAGATGTGGCCAAGGCAAGCAGGCACATGGGCATTTTTTGGGGAAAACTTTAAAAAGAAAAACGGTTTTTTTTTTCAAAAGCATTTAACAATGTTGCGTTTTGGGATTCCCCATGGGGAAAATATTAAAAGAAGTTTCTTTTTGTGGGCTTTTCAAAAGGGAAAAAACCCGTACATTTTGAGTAGAAATTTTTTTATTTTGGTGTCTCTATCTTTTTTTTTAGCCTTAAATTATGAGGAGAAATGTTTAAAGGGGAAAGGGAGCACCCAAATTTTCGGTTTTCTGAACTTAAAAAACAAATTTAAAAAAAAAAAATTTAGTATTTAGTTCTCCCTTTACCCTTTTGTTTTTCCCCTGACAAAACTTTCTAAGCAATTAACAAAATCCCCAAAAGAATTTAAAATAGAGGTAAAAATATTGGTTACTTGACATTTGGGAAAGACCCCCGATGTGATTTTTTTTTTTTTATATGTTTTGTGTAGTGGTTCCCTTTTGGTTTTTGGCAGGCTTGGACTGGGCCGGGGGGATCTGTGAATCCCCCGGGGGGCCCCCCTCCCCCCGAGCCGCAGTGGGGGTTCCGGGGGCAGTGCCCGGGCACCCCCCCAGGGCCCGGCCCCCGGCAACCCCTTCTGCAAAGGGCCCGGGGGCCTGCATCCCCGAGCGCTCGAGGCCCCGGCCCGGGGGTTGGGGACTAATGTCCCCCACTCCCGGGGCTGCGCGGGTTTTAAACGGAGACAGCGCCCCCTAGAGGGTGCGCTCCGTTTATCTTTCCTTTGGCCCGGCTGAAGGATTTTGGCCCTTTCCGCCGCCGGGGGAGCCGGCCCCCACTGCTGACGTAGGCGGCGCGGGGACCCTCACTTCAAAACCCCACCCCCTATGAAAAGGGGGCAATAGAGGCCCGCGGGAGGGCCCGGGCGGGACAAGGGTTTTGGATTTTTGTTAAATTTTTTTTAAAATACCTAATGGACCCCCGGGGTACTTTAGGGGGCCCCGGCTAATTCAGGGGCCCCCGGGCTAACAGTGGGGCCCCTGGGACTTCAGGGGGTTGGCTAAAAAGGGGGCCCTTGGGGTATTGAGGGGGCCCTGGCTACTTCAGGGGGGCCCGCTAACGTGGGGCCCCCTGGCTTCCCTTTAGGGGGCCCTGGGGTAACAGTGGGGTCCCTGGCTTACTTCCGGGGCCCCTTTGGGGGGAACTTTGGGGCCCCCGGGTGCTTAAGGGGGCCTTTTACTACCTAAAGGGGGCCCTGATGCTTTTAAAGGGGGGCCCCCACTTCTAAAGGGGGCCCTGAATTTTTTAAAGGGGGGCCCCCAATACTTTAAGGGGGCCCAAATACCTAAAGGGGAAACCCTGGGTTTTTCCCCCAAAAGGGGGGCCCCGGCCACCTTTTAAAGGGGGGGCCCTAAACAAACCTTTTAAAAGGGGGGGCCCCGGCTACCCTTTAAAGGGGGCCCTCGGCTACCCAAAAGGGGGGCCCCGGCTACTTAAATGCCCTTTTTTTTGGGCCCTGAACTAAGTAAATACTAAAGGGGGGGCCGACTTCCTGCACATACTAAAGGGGGGGCCCCACTTTCCCCCCACTTTTCTTTAAAAGGGGGGGGAAAAGGGCCCTTTCCCGCCAAAACTTTGCTAAAAGGGGGGGCCCCTAACTACCTGCATACTTTTCCTAAAGGGGCCCTTTCCCCCAAAAACTACCAAAGGAGGCCTTAAATGCCCGTTTAAAAACTCCTGCATTATTTCCCCGGGGGGGGTTTTCCCCCCCCCACCCTCCCAAACCCCCTTTGATACTAGGCCTCTTAAAGTTATGGCTTGTACCTGTTCTCCCACCCTGGGAAGTTTACAGAGGGGGAAAAATAGGTAAGAGATGCGGGAAAATTGAGGACGTAAGATTTTTTGTGTGTAATTTCTGCAGGATGAGCTGTGGCCGGACAAGTCATCATGGCGGTGGGAACGGATGGAGAAGAAAAGGGGAAAAAGAACGACTCATAAGAGAAGAGAAACGACTCATCAGTTGACATCTCCGTGAGTCTTTGATTTCGGGGGTTATTTTACTTCTATACTGGATCAGTGCTGTATTCACTGTAATGTGATGTGAGCTGGTGTCAGATCACTATGTGGTCTCTATATGGTGGTGTTGTAGGTTATACCTGAGCTGGTGTCTGACCACTATGTGATCTCTATATGGCGGTTGTAACGGGTTAGGTGGATTCGCTGGACCACCGCTAGCGTTGGTGTAAGCCACGCCAGGGAACGGAGTCTAAGTAGCCCCCGGTTTTCACCAGAGCCCGCCGCAAAGCGGGATGGACTTGCTGCGGCGTGAGGCTACCAGGTCGCTACCCCTGACGTGACTTGCTAGCGATGGCGGCCGGGGTAGTGCGTGGTACAGAAACGTAATCCAGAGGCGTAGTCGGGGAAAGGCAGAAGGTCAGGGTAGGTGGCAGAGGTTCGTGGTCAGAGAAAGGCTGACGGTCAGGGCAGGTGGCAAACAGGCCAGGTCAGGAACGTAAGCACATGGACTGGAACACGGACGATCAGAACAGACTCTCAAAACTCTCAAAACTGACTGGACGCACACCAACGAACTGGCAAGGTTGCTGGGGGCATTTTCCCTTAAATGGGAAACCAGCGCCAGCAATAACCAATTACTGGGGCGCTGGCCCTTTATATCCAGACCAGCCTTCGCGGCGCGCGCCTAGGACACGGGCACGCGCAGGGCGGCCGGAAAAAGACCGCGGCAGCGTTCACCGGAGCAGCGCGGCACCCGCGCCGGAGACCCGGGCAGAGGGAAAATGGGCGCGGGCAGCCGCGGCACCCGCGTCGGGAGCCTGCGGGAAAGAGGGGAGACCGCGGGGCGCAGCGGTGCCCGCGGCCCCCATACAGTACCCCCCCCCTTAGGTCTCCCCCCTCTTTTTTGGGAACCTAGCAAGGAGATCAGGAGACAGGTTAGCCTCAGGTTCCCACGAATACTCCTCAGGCCCGAACCCCTTCCAGTCGATAAGGAAGAACCGCTTCCCCCTCACTGTCTTCTCCGCCAGCCCTCCTTGACCTCAAAGATGTTTTCAGAAGTGGCCACAGGAGAAGGCGAGACAGATCCACGGGAGAAGCGATTCAGCACCACAGGCTTGAGGAGCGAGACATGAAGGTTCGGGATACGCAGAGTGGGAGGCAAGCGGAGCTTGTAGGACACCAAGTTTAACTGCCAAAATACCACAAAAGGGCCCAAATACTTAGGACCCAGCTTGTAGCTGGGCACTTTGAACCGAATGTACTTGGCAGATAGCCAAACCCTGTCACCCGGCTTAAATATGGGCGCAGGTCTCCGGTACCTGTTGGCATGGACTTTGATACGAGAGGAGGCCCGTAGAAGGGCCTGACGTGTGACCTGCCAGAGACTTGATGTCTCGTACTTGGGCATCCACGGCGGGAAACGTCACACGAGGTAGGCAGAGGAAGAGGCGGGCGGGGATTTTAAGCCCAAGGACAACAAAAAGGGAGAGCTCCTGTGGATTCAAGTCCAAGGAGTTGTATGAAAATTCCACCCAGGGGAGGAGATCCGACCAGTTATCCTGACGGGCGGAAACAAAATGTCGTAGGTAGGTCCCCACCACTTGGTTGACCCTCTCTACCTGCCCATTGGTTTGAGGGTGATAAGCCGACGAGAAGTCCAGCTGAACTCGTAACTGAGTACACAGAGCCCGCCAGAATTTAGACACAAACTGGACCCCCCTATCAGAGACGATATGTAACGGGAGCCCATGTAGACGAAACACGTGCTGAAAAAAGTGTTGGGCTAACAGATGGGCAGAGGGTAACCCGGGCAGAGGGACAAAATGGGCCATTTTAGAGAACCTATCGGCCACCACCCAAATGACTGTATTACCCGATGAGGCCGGGTCGGTAATGAAGTCCATGGCTAAAATAGGACCAAGGTCTTTCAGGCACTGGGAGAGGTAGTAGTAGACCCGCGGGTCTGAGGCGAGGGACCTTGTTACGAGCACAGGAGGTGCAGGCTAGGACATAATCTCTAACATCATGAGCAAGAGTGGGCCACCAGTAATAGCGAGAGATTAATCGCAGAGACTTATGCACTCCAGGATGGCCAGCAGTACGGGAAGAGTGTCCCCACTTTAGAATACGAGGCCGCATGGCAGGGCGGACATAAGTCTTTCCCGGAGGTAGATGTTTAAGCTCCACGGGGGCTGCCGTGAGGAGCCGTTCTGGAGGAATTATATGCTGCAAAGGTGCTTCTGAGCCCACAGTATCAGAGGATCGAGAAAGGGCATCCGCCCTGACGTTCTTCTCAGCTGGCCGAAAGTGAAGGAAGAAGTCAAAGCGGGCGAAGAAGAGGGACCACCGGCTTGACGAGGATTTAGACGTTAGCGATTGAAGATAGAGGAGGTTTTTGTGTCCGTGAAGATTTCGAAGGGGGTGGCGAGCCCCCTCCAACAAGTGCCGCCATTCTTCTGGGGCCAATTTTTAAAGGGCCCAAATTTAGTTCACGATCTCCAATAGAATAATTTCGCTCGGCTGGCGTGAAGGTTCTTGAGAAGAATCCGCAAGTACGCAGTTTTCCGGAGGCAAAACTTTTGCAAAAGGACAGCTCCTGCACCTACTGAAGAGGGTCCACCTCAAGAACGAACGGACGCAGTGGGTCCGGACGGGGATAGCACAGGGGCCGAACAAATGCGGATTTGAGATGCCCAAAGGCTTCTTGTACTTCAGGAGGCACGGATCTGGGGTTGGGTTTTTCTTCGTCAGTGCTACCAGTGGGGCCACGAGCTTTGGAAAAGTGCGAGATGAATTGTCGGTAGTAATTCGCAAAGCCTAGAAAACGTTGGATAGCCCGAAGGCCCACTGGTCGCGGCCACTGTAAAACTGCAGACAGCTTAGAAGGGTCCATCTGGAGTCCTTGATCCGAGACTATGTACCCCAGAAAGGGCAACGAGGTGCGCTCAAACAGGCATTTCTCTAATTTGGCATACAACTGATGGTCTCGGAGACGTTTGAGCACCAGGCGGACGTGATGGCGGTGAATCTTCAGGTCAGGAGAGAAGATCAGAATGTCATCCAAGTAAACGATGACACAGACATAGAGGAGGTCGCGGAAGATCTCGTTGACGAAGTTCTGGAAAACTGCCGGAGCGTTGCAGAGGCCAAATGGCATGACAAGATATTCGAAGTGGCCATCACGGGTGTTAAAGGCTGTTTTCCATTCGTCGCCTTCCCGGATACGAATCAGGTTGTAAGCACCATGAAGATCCAATTTAGAAAAAAATTTTGCGCCACGTAGGCGGTCAAATAGCTCTGAGATCAAAGGCAGGGGGTATCGATTCTTTATGGTTATCTTATTTAGACCACGATAATCGATACAGGGCCGGAGGGTTCCATCTTTCTTTTCGACAAAGAAGAATCCGGCTCCCGCAGGTGAGGATGACTTGCGTATAAAGCCCTTGTGGAGATTCTCTTGAATATACTCCAACATCGCCTTTGTCTCCGGGACTGAAAGAGGGTAAACTCTGCCTCGGGGGGGTGTAGTACGGGTTGCAGATCGATAGGCAAAACGAAAGGGCCGGTGCAGGGCAGAGTTTTCGGCTTGTCTTTTAGAGAAGACGTCGGCAAAGTCCGGTAAGGAGAAGGCAGACCCGGCAGGGACTTCGTAGTTTTGCAGAAGCAGACCGTAGAAAAAGGGCGGAGTGCCAAAAGGCATCGTGAAAAGACATGCCCGGGCCCAAGAAGAATCTCGGGCCCGTGTTCTAGTCTAGGATCGGAGCATGCTCTTGCAACCAGGGAAGGCCAAAGGATCTCAGAAGAGGAACAGGCAGCACGAGAAGTTTCACATTTTCGTGGTGTAGTGAGCCTATCTGCAGGGTGAGGGGCGCAGTGCAGAACCGAATGGCATCCTTGAGGCATTCGCCACTGACAGAGGGGTCACTGGAAGCCGAAACTTTGACACCAGCGCATGGCTGATAAAGTTACCGGCGGACCCTGAGTCCAGGAAGGCGGTGGCCTGAAAGGTACTGTCCGGCGAAGTTCCACAACATACCGGAATGGTCAGACGGGGAGAGGCCGCACTGACACCTAGGGATGCCTCTCCTGCGAGCCCTAGGTGCGAGAGTTTCCCGGACGCACCGGACAGCCCCCAATGAAGTGGCCGGAGCCGCCACAGTAGAAACATAACTGCTGCAGACGATGCTGGGAGCGTTTCTCCTGGGTCAAGTGAGCCCTTTCCACCTGCATGGGTTCGTCCTCAAGAAGCGTTGGAGGAGGAAGTCGAGGGAGCTGGAAGACAGGAGCTAGGCGAGGTAGCCAGCGTGGTCGAGTAAGCTCGCATTGGAGGCGGAGCTCTTGTTGTCTCTCCGCCAAGCGAATGTCGATCCGGGTGGCCAGCCGAATCAAATCGTCCAGAGAGGATGGCAGATCCCGAGCCGCGAGCTCATCTTTAACACGTCCCGAGAGGCCTTGCCAGAAGGTCGCCACCAAAGCCTCATTGTTCCAGTCGAGTTCTGAGGCCAGCGTGCGGAACTGCACAGAGTACTGTCCCACCGTAGAATCACCCTGACGGAGGCGAAGCAAAGCTGCAGCCGCGGAGGTGGTACGGCCAGGTTCCTCGAAGACAGTACGGAATCCCTGGAGGAAGACTTGCAGATTAGCCGTGAGCGGATCTCCTCGATCCCATAGCGGGGTGGCCCAGGCCAGAGCTTCGCCTGTTAAGAGGCTAATAATGAAGGCGACTTTAGCCCGCTCAGTGGGGAATTGATGTCCCAGCATCTCAATGTGGATAGAGCATTGACTGATGAAGCCTCTGCACTTCTTGGGGTCTCCATCATAGCGAGAGGGGAGCGGCAGATGCAGAGAAGGTCCCGGTGAAAGTGCAGGGAGGCCCGAGACTGCAGGAGCAACAGGTGCAGGCGAGACGGCAGCAGCCGCCGATGGCGGTAAACGGACTGCAAGATTCGGGATCAAAGGCCAACGAGGTGGGCGATTACGCTGACTCTGGTGAGCGACGGCCGTCGCAACGTCCCGGAGTTCAGGCAGAGGTACCCTGGCGGAGTCCATGGCCAGTTCGTACTGTAACGGGTTAGGTGGACTCGCTGGACCACCGCTAGCGTTGGTGTAAGCCACGCCAGGGAACGGAGTCTAAGTAGCCCCCGGTTTTCACCAGAGCCCGCCGCAAAGCGGGATGGACTTGCTGCGGCATGAGGCTACCAGGTCGTTACCCCTGACGTGACTTGCTAGCGATGGCGGCCGGGGTAGTGCGTGGTACACAAACGTAATCCAGAGGCGTAGTCGGGGACAGGCAGAAGGTCAGGGCAGGCGGCAGAGGTTCGTGGTCAGAAACAGGCAGACGGTCAGGGCAGGCGGCAAACAGGCAAGGTCAGGAACGTAAGCAAGCGGACTGGTACACGGGCGATCAGAACAGACTCTCAAAACTCTCAAAACTGACTGGACGCACACCAACGAACTGGCAAGGTGTGCTGGGGGCGTGTTCCTTAAATAGGACCAGCGCCCAGCAATAACCAATTACTGGGGCGCTGGCCCTTTAAATCCAGACCAGCCGTCGCGCGCGCGCCTAGGGACACTGGCACGCGCACGGCAGCCGGAACAGACGGGGGCAGCCTTCACCGGAGCGGGGCTGGTAAGTTCCGGTGCCAGGACAGCAGGGAGAGGGGCGCGGGCAGCCGCGGCACCCGTGCCGGGAGCCCGGGCAGCAAGGAGATGGCCGCGGGCAGCCGCGGCACCCGCGTTGAGAGCCCTGCGGGCAGAGGGGAGACCGCGGGGCGCAGCGGTGCCCGCGGCCCCCATGACAGCGGTGTTGTAGGTTATACCTGAGCTGGTGTCTGACCTCTATGTGGTCTCTATATGGCGTTAGTATAGTGGCAGCGTACACTTGTCCCTGTGTGTAAAAGTGAGGGAACACCTGACCCTGTGATAGGAGTTAGACTTTTACTTTCTTGCTGGTGTGTATTTTAGAAGGTGGTGAGGTGCGTGACCTAGAGAAACGTGGAGGGGATATTGTATGTGGGTGGAGGGGGATATGGATGGAGCTACTTAGCCCTGTGTCTATGATATGCTAGACTGACATATGTGTGAGACAAACAGACATGTGAGATAGACAGATCTGTGACTCCCTTGGTTTTGTGTAATACACAATTTCAGTTCTTTTTTTGCACGCTGCATTATGAGATAAAATGGGCGCATTTATGTCCGAGAGGCCGGTAATATTTTCATGAACAGTAGGGTAGGCCCCCCAAGATCAAATCCCCTGTGGGCCCCAGACCCCCCAGTCCGACACTGGTTATAGGTGTTTATTGTGCTTTCTTGAGACCACTCTATGTTATTTGTTATGTGGATTGGCCCATACATAATTATAGGTGTTGTGCAACCAAATGGACTTTAAAGGGGTTGTCTCACTACATTGATTCATCTCAGTTCTGTTTTCTCAGTTTCATTTTTGAATTCAGGGGTGTGTTTACTGGCTTCCACAAGGCTGCAGTAGAAGCCAGGTCTGTAGCTATAGCAACCAGCGCTGGCAGCCTATCAGGAGAGATCACAGGTCTGTAGCTATAGTAACCAGTGCTGGCAGCCTATCAGGAGAGATTGAAAAGGTCTGTAGCTATAGCGACCTGAGGAGCTGATGCTGCCCATACAAGAGGGGATATCTAGGAGTAGGTAAGATACTGTTAATGGACACATATTGCAAAGTGACTTGTTTTTGTAAGATCTTTAACATAAAAAGCAGCAATCCTTGTAGTGAGACAACCCCTTTAATTCCCATGGAAGAGAACTATAGCAGGCATCCTGATCTTCCTCAAACACTTTCATTAGAAATTTTAAAACCTCTGAGAGATCCTCAGGGGATTCTTCCTTCTAGAGGTCGATTTTGAGATGTCCCCTCCTAAGGGGATCATTGTGCTGCTGAAGAGGAACCCAAGGGAAGCTTGTGATTTAGAATGTAAATCTTTTTACTCTTAGGCTATGTTCACACGGCTTATTTGCGGGGCATAATTTCGCCCCGCAATTACGCCGTGTGGACGGGGGTGCGGCGGGAGCGGGGGAGGGAGTGGGGGTCCGGCACTTCGCCGGCCCATAGACTTTCATTACCAGCGGCGCGTATACGCCACTAGTAATTTAACATGTCACTTATCTCCCCCCCGCGGTGGATTCGCTGAGCGGGGAGAGGAGACGTAATCCATAGTTCTCTATGAGAACTGTGGATTACCGTAATGACTGGGACGTATTCCAGCCGTAATTCGCGCACTACGGCGCGTAATTACGGACTGAAATACGTCCCATTTTAAGCCGTTGAACATGGCCTTAGTCCTGTCAGTAGCACAAGGCTTCCTCCTTATTTATACAGTCTGTTCCAGAAAATAACACAAGGGGTGAAGTCCGGGACTACAATATATAATGTATTAAAATCATTCATGCAGTTTTCCAAGACACTTAAAAACCTCCCTTTAACCCCCCACTGTGCTAAAATAGAAAACTAACTCATACTTACCTCTCCCATCTGGACCGTTCCAGCGCTGCCAGAGCCCCAGTCTCCCCCCGTGTCCCTCACTTTCATAGATCACTTTGGCCTCAGCAGTCCCTTGCCTGCATGTACAGCATGTGACAGCAAGTGCAACCTACTTCCTATTATAAGAAAGACGTTTAGGGCCCCTTTACCGAGATAAGTGCGGGTCCCAAAGGTGGGCCTCACACCTACCACACATTGATGGCATATCCTGTCGATATAACATCAATGTGTGAGATGGGAAAACCCATTTAAAGGGATTGTCTCGCTACAAGGATTGCTGCTTTTTATGTTAAAGATCTTGCAAAAACAAGTCGCTTTGCAGTAAATGTGTCCATTAATGGTGTCCTACCTATTCCTAGATATCCCTTCTTGTATGGGCTGCATCAGCTCATCAGGTCGCTATAGCTACAGACCTGTTTGATCTCTCCTGATAGGCTGCCAGCAATGGTTGCTATAGCTACAGACCTGTTTGATCTCTCCTGATAGGCTGCCAGCACTGGTTGCTATAGCTACAGACCTGGCTTCTACTGCAGCCTAGTGGTAGCCAGTAAACACGCCTCTAAATTCGAAGTGAAACCAAGAAAACAGGACGAATCAATGTAGTGAGACAACCCCTTTAAGGGTATGTTCACATGGTGTCTTTGTGCGCGGACTTGCGCTCGCATTTCGCCGCATACTGCGCTTTATACACGGCGAAATGCGTGTCACAATTACGGTATTTCATAACTGTCATACAAAGCTACGGATTGTGTCATCACCCCGCGCGTACAAAACGATCATATTGTACATGCGGTGGGAGAATTGACATGTCAATAGTTAGCGGCGATTACGCGCCACGAACAATGCATGTCTATGGAGCCGATCGGCGGACGGTTCCAAAACACCTGGTGTATTGCGGTGCATACTATACGCGCCCCAATAAGCCGTGTGAACCTAGCCTAATACATCCAGAACAGGACAACACAGAATAAATCTAAAAGGTAACATATCCTGATAAAATCTATCATGGCTGCCATTGTAAACTGGGCAATGTCTTGTTCTCCGTCAGATATATAGCTCTATAGATGATAGCGCTCCTTATAATACCCGAGGGATTTACAAGAAATGAAATCACGGCACAGACAGACCGCCGCTATGTCACAATGCGGTGCGAACATCCATAAGCTTAGGCATCACATGGATTTACACAGATATGTGGAGTAGGGATCAGTGTGATCCATGAAGCTTACCTGTTGCATTAACCATACACAGTTAACCCATTCACTGCCAGGCCTTATTACAGTGCAGCGTATCGCTCCGGCCTGTCAGTAGCAGGGGCATCTCCGCTGAGTGCAGTATTTTGGGGCACGGGAATCTGTGTAGGCAGCAGCTGCATTAGTATGATTACTTGTGTGCACATTGGAGGGATCCTGAATATGATCTTTCCATCCCTCTAAAACATTTTCTCCCTAGCACTGACAGCGCAGCACCGCGCCAGCTTACATATTTTAAATGTTAGAAACTAGACAAATGAATATTTCTGGCTTGCGCCAGCTCCACTGTATAACCAATCCATAATCATAAACAACATGGCTCCAACCAATCATAGCTACAAAAAAACAGACTCCCATAATTTTCATGGCCCATTGATACCCAAGAAAATAAATGAGATTCTCCCTCTCCTAATGCAAACTAGACACGGCCGTCCTTATGGTTTCAGCTTCTTTCACTCTCCCGGTTCTCTGTGAAATGTATATGACTCATAAAGAGGACTATGTATCTGCAGACAGTAATATATGGGACTAGACAATGGGAACGTTGTGGGTTCATTCATTACTGCTGACATACACTCGTCAGCCATAACATTAAAACCAGACGGGTGACGTGAATAACATTGATTATCTTATGACAATGGCACCTGTCATGGAATGGGATATATTAAGGAGCTTTCACACAGCGCAGTTTTGGTACAGTTTTAACTGCGCTCCAATTAAACTGGCTTTATTACCAGCAAGCTTTTTTCACTTATGTAAACTGTTTGGAAAGTGAGGTATCAATTAGTGTGTCTGTATCCACAAGACTTCCAAACACATTTAAATTTATGACTTACTTGAAACACCTTTCTGAACAATTTAGACAACTGAAAGAACGCTGGTAAGAAGGCAGTTTAATTGGAGCGTAGTTAAAACTGCACCAAACTGTGCTGTGTGAAAGCACCCTTAGGCATGAAAAGAGTGAGAAAAGGGGCTGCTGCAGAACTGAAGAAAAGACCCATGTTCTTGAGGCTGGTGTCAAACTCAAATACGCAGTGGTCTGAAATGAAGTACTTGGTCATAGTCATGGATCAACCTTAAACGGGTTTTCTCACTACAAAGATTAGCTTTCAAAATGAAGGGACGAAATTAAAGACTTTTTCTAAATATATTGCTCGTTGATTTTAACTTTAGACATGAGATAAGAGAGATTTTTATGTGCTTTTGAGTGCACAGGTTGCTATGTTATTCATAGTTTCATAGTTTGTAAGGCTAAAAAAAGACAAGTCGTCCATCTAGTTCAGCCTGTTGTGCTAAGGTGTTGATCCAGAGGAAGGAAAAAACCCCCCAATGAGGTAGAAGCCAATTGTCCTCATTTTAGGGAAAAATTCCTTCCTGACTCCAAATCTGGGCAATCAGAAAAATCCCTGGATCAATGACCCCTCCCTAAAATCCTAGTCACTGTAACTTGTTATATAATAAGCTCCAGAAATGCATCCAAACCCTTTTTGAACTGGGTTTATATTGAATTCACCATGACAAGTCCCTCTGGCAAGAGTTCCACATCTCACTGCCTTACAGTAAAGAACCCCTTTTTCTATGTTTATGAAAGAAACTTTCGTTCCTCAAGACGAGGGGATGCCCCCCTTGTTCTAAAATACATCCGTGTAAAATAAATCTTGGGAGAGATCTCTATATTGACCTTTGATTGTATTTAAACATGTTTATTTTGTCCCCCCGAAGCCTTCTTTTTTCTAAACTAAATAACCCTAATCTTGCCCAATCTTTCTGTGTACTGTAGTCCACCCAGTCCTTTCTTTTTTTTTCCCCGCCTTTGTACCTTTCAAGCTCTAAAATTCTTTCCTGTCACGGGGCCCAAAACTGAAACAAAATATCCAAATTGGGGTCAAAACCAGGGGACTTTATAATGGGAAAAAAATTAACTCACCCAAGTATCATCCCCTTTTTAATGCACCCCATGACCAAATTTCCCCTTGGGCTGCCTGCCTGACAGGGCTTTTACAATTAAGTTTACGGGTCCACCGGGTTTCCCCCAAGCCCTTCCCATGCCCTTTTTTACCCAGTTTTTCCATTTAACATGTATCATTTAATGGATTTCCCCTTCCCCCATTCATAACCTTGCTTTTAAACATTTTTAAAAACCTCATCTGCCTTTTTCCCCCCCAGGCCTCCAACTTATCCAGACCCCTTTTGTAATAACAAATTATCGTCTTTTGTGTTGTTTATTTTACATAGCTTTTTTTCCCCTTCATACAAGAGGGACGTCGGGTTATCTGATTACGGCAGACCCAAAGAGCAAGGGGGGCACATCCCCCCCCCCCATGGAGGGAACTAAGTTTTGGGGAAAAAAAAGTAATTAACTCTCCCAAAAATTACATCTTTTAAGATAAAACCAGAAAAATCATGCTCCCCGGCACCTGTAGCATTTTTTTTAAAATTTAAAAAAGCCTCCTGTCTTGAGTAAAAACTGAATAAGTTTAAATTTCTATAGAACCACCCACACCCTTTAGAAGAAAAGTAAGGGGAAACTACTATTTGAGGTCAGAAAACAGCTGGTGAAAAAACCCCCCTTTAAATTTTACAAACAATTTTTTTACGATTTTTTTTTCCCATCAATATAACTAAAACCTTTCATAGGAAAACTGCTTAAAGGGCCAATTACCAATCAGGGGCCCCGGGAAACCCTTTTTAATTAGACCCTTCCCTCCTTTGGGCCCGTTCACAGGGCTTATTTTCCCCGGCGTTTGGGGCGCCGTACCGCGCCCCGGGATTTGCGCTGAAAGGTACGGGGGGGGGGGGGCCCAATCCGGGGCGAAATTTAAAACGGTAAATCCACGCTCCATAAGAACTGTTTTCCGTCTGCTCCTCCTTCTCGGCGAATCCCCCGGGGGCGGGGAGAAAGTCCCCCTGCACATTATCCAGGCGAAAATACGCGCCGGGGTTTAAAGCAAGTCTTTTGGGGCCGGGGGGCCCCACGCCCCCGCCCCGCCCCTTATTCAAAGGGAAAATTTTGCAGCGCAACCGGCCCTCGAAAATTAAAGGGGCTTGAAAAAGGGCCGTGTGAACAGGGGCTTACAGCCAAATAAAATTGCTTGGGGGTTCTTTTTGGGCCGGAACCCGGGCTTTTTGACAACCTTGTTCTAGAGGGTCCCCCTTGTTTACAAAAATGTTTCAAATGTAATACCATATGCAGGGGTGCCAATGGGGGCAAAGGGGCAGTACCCCTGTAAAGGGCCTTAAAAAAAAGGGGCTAAACTGAAAAGTTAAAAAAAAAAAACCCAAAAATTTGCGGGGGGGCCCCCATTTTTTTTGGGTTTTAAAGGAAAAGGGTAAAGGCTGAGGGCAGCCCGCCATTATGTTTTTTTTGGTTTTTGCCATAATGCCTTTTATCTGGCAGAGTGATATTTGTTCTGGCTTCATGGTGATAGGAAAGTTCTTTCCCATGTGACATGAGGCTTATAGGTAGGTGGCAGGGATTAGCATAAAAGGGGGGCCCTTTGCTGACCGTAAAGGGTTGGGGAAATGGTGACAGAAAACCATTCGTGATTTTCCCCAAAGTCCGCTGAAATATTGGTTGGGTTCCCAATCCCTAAGTTTTTTTTGGATCAATTTGGGCAAATCAAACAAATCCCCAATAGTTAGGGCCCCAAACAAATCTAACTTTTTTCAGGTTAAAACTATCAGATACCCTGAGGGTTTGCCAAAAAATATAATGTGAAGGGGGCTTACTGCGGGCCTGGAAAATAGCACAAAATGCGGTATTTAGAAAGAAATTGAGAGAAGTGATAAGATTTTCCCAAACCCTTTAAAGGTAAAACTCATCGGAAAAGGGGCCAACCAAGCCCTGCTGGCTAAACCTCGGGTTTTTCCCCCAACATGCTGTGGCAGGGGGCAAAAAGCCTTTTGTGAACTAAAAGGGGGGCCCCTAGGGAGAGTAAAGCTCCCAAATTTCCAGACAGTTACAATGAAAGAGCCACTGGCCCCGGACGGGTTTCCCGGGGAGGGATTTTTAAAGGGTATGTTCACACGACGTACTGGGGCCCTTTGGAAAGAAACACTTTTAAATTTGGGAGCCCCCCGCTAAAACCGTGTACCCCCCGCGGCGTGGGGGGGGGGGGCGGTAGCCAGCCACCCCATAGACAACATTACCCCCGTGGTCAAAACCCCCGCAATAATTGACTTTTCACTTCTCTCCCCACGGTACAAAAACTAAAAATCGTGTTGTACAACGGGGAGAGGGGGGCCTAAACCAAGCTCTAGGGGAAAATCGAAATTTTCGGCCCCATCCCTGAAATTAGGGGTGCAAATACGCTTTCCAAAATGCACCCAAAAAATTTGCCCCATTGAACATACCCTAAAAACTTTCTTTGTTTCCCATAGAAACCCAATCACACTCCCCCTTTTAAATTTTTCCATGCACTATATAAAAGAAGGGGGGCTCGGGGAAACAAAAAAAGTTTTAGAAAAGGGGGCCGGGACAATGGGTAGGCAAAGGAAAGGGGCCCCCCCCTAGGGCGCTATTTTCCCACCCAGCAAAAAGGGGGGCAAGGAGGCATGGAGAGGGCTGAATTTTCCATGTGCCTTATTTGCCTAGGGCACCAGAATACCTTGTCCCAGCCTTGGTCTTAGACCTAGACAGTTTTCATACATGACAGTTTTGGCCCAGAAAAATGTCACAGGAGACATAATTGTAAATGGGCCTAAGACGCACTGTAATGTAGAAGGGCTTAAAGGGGTTTTGACACGAAGTAAAATTGACGTGGGAAGTTTGTAAATTAAATAATAAACATTTTCACCATTCGTCATTATTAAAAATTCTGCACCGTTTTTGTTTTAGCTGCTCCTTTAGTGATCCATTATTTACAGCTCGTCTCCAGGGGATACGACCAGGGCTGAGAGCTACTCACTCCTGGTCGCACATGCTCATACATTACTTCTCCTCTCAGGCAGCTACTGAGTGTTCAAACCCCAGGTGCTGTCACTCTACTCCTGTCCCCTGTGCTCCTTAGTAATTAGTCAAAAAGTGCAAAGAAATAAAAAAGAAACCTCAATGAGGTCTGTGCATTGATAAAGAGAGAAAAATCCACAGATTAAGTTCCTGCAGGGATTTGAACCGATGACCCTTGTGCCTGGAGGCAAAAGTTTTATCCCTGAGCTACAATGTAGCTACTTACAGTTCTATACATAAACAGACATTTCTTTGACTACAGAGAAGAAAGGCCTGGGGATGTCATCCTGCTGGGTCACATGATGCAATTCAAACAAATCACCCCCACCCCCTTCTGAGCACACAGAGCTGAAGATATGAAAATGAGATTGTGGCAAAACCCCTTTAAATGACGCAATAAAACGTAATAAGACGTATCTGCCACATAGACATCAGCGACAATAACACAGAGCAGCCCAGGTAGCGTCAGTGACAGATATCACCAGCGGAGGTGCTGCTGTGTTTCTTGTCATTGTAATAGAGCATGACATTATCTCTGAAGTCATGGAGACATCAAACACATTGACCTATTTTGCTGTTATACAGAAATATTGAGCAGTGATTATTACTGTAGCATACAGGCTCTGCTGCAATAACAAGACAGCCATTAGTGGGAATCCTGCTGGATATTGACCTGTTGGAGCCGTTCCTTCAGGCAGAAGCTATTAGAGATCTATAGCATTAGCCGTATCGATGTTTAGCCTTAATTTGATTCAGAGCCAGAAGATACTAATACAGCAGTCGCTACCTGTAGCTCCAATCAGAAGCTGCAACCTAGGATTGTCTCAAGGGAGGGGGTAACAAAATTCTTGTAAAGCTTGGGCCGGACTCCTACTAGAGAACGGCAGATTTTGTAGAGTTGTAGGTGGCATGTAAATGGCTCCTGATCGCTGAACATGACAGCTGGAACCTTTTGGAATCTTCCATCGCACCATTTTTGATTTCCCCATTTCCGGGCCCCGGGCGGGAAGGGGGAAACAGCCATCTTTTGTACCCCCTTTTTGCCAATTACAAATAAAAAATAAAAAATAAAAAATTACACATAATTAGTATCGCCGCGTCCAAAAAATCCACTATTAAAAAAAAACATCGATCCGTACCTAACACCGAAAAGAAAAAAAAACCAAATGCCAAAATTGTGTGTTTTTTGGTCTTTTCCGTCCCATAAAAATTTTGGAAAAAATTAATAAAAAATCAGTTTTCCAAACTGGACATTAAAAAGAATGCTTCACCCTAAAAAAATGCCGCCATCACGTCCGAGTGTTATACAAAAAATTTTTGGGTTGACAAAAGGGCGGCACGGCAAAATTTAAAAAAATAAAAAAATGTTTTTTTTTTTTACGATACTAAAACATAACGGAAACCCTACATGTTTGGTATTGTCGGATGTGCATCACCCTGTAAAATACAAATTATACATCATTTTTTACCGAAGAATGAAAACAAAACTCCCGCAAAAATGGCACAAGTACGCTTTTTCACATTTTTCCTCACATTTTTTGCAGTTTCCCAGGTGAGGAGGAAAAAAATTAGAACCATATTATTAAACCCTCCGCAGGGAAGGGGTTTAAATATGTCGCTAACTTAAAAAAAGAAAGAGTGAGCAGAATGCAGAGTTTTTACAGGAATGGACTTCAAAAAACATTACTGAAGCTAAGGGTAAAGCGGTGCTTAGCTTGTGGGAAACAGATACTGTGTTTTAAAAAAGGGAACCTTTTACATAGATTATGCCCCTCTTTTCAGGGGCACACAGGCAGTTTCAAACCTCTGTTTCCCGGCTGTGCCCCCATTCTGTAAATGCGTAGTTTTAAAAAGCTTTACCCCCAAAACTTTTTCATACAGGTTTTTTACTCCACCCCCAAAGGGTACTCCGCCCCCACAGTTATTCACAGTTTCACCATTCAAATAATAGGTTTGTCAAATTTTAGGGGGGCGGGGCTAGCCCAGTGGCGGGGGTTTTAAAAAAAAAGACACTGAAGGACCTTCAAGACTCTTTTGGCTAAAACTGCAGAATTTAGCATTAAATACCGAAAACTACAGCGTCTTCAGAATAAGGGGCCAGCCTGGAAACAGCAGCTGACACTAGCTTGCTTCAGGGGGCAAAACAATGTACAGGGTTTTCTTTAAGGATTACAATTTGAATCGCCATTAAGAGACTAAACACACAGAGAAATACAAGAACTTGAAGGAGGCCGAGCGGGCACGGGCGTCTGAAGATTTGCTAGCGAAACTGGAAAGGCAGAAGATTTTTTTCAAACCCACTCATCCAGGGTGCAGCCGTCAGGGCCAGCTGTAATATCACAAATGCAAGAAACACAAAACCATTCCTATGGGGAGTTTGTCAAAGAAAGTTTGGTGGACTCTGGAGAGCTAATTTGTCCTGAGAAAAAAGAAGCGTTTGCAAATGTGCCCCTCAGCAGGCGAACCACAACGAGATGGGACGAAGACATTGGAGGGAATTCGGAACTTCAGCTGCAAAACAAAGCAGACAATTTAATTTTTTTTTCCTCGTCTCTGGACGAGAGCTGTGATGTCGGCGATACTGCCCAGTTACTTATCTTTGTACGTGGGATAACAAAAAACTTTAAGATGATTGCAGAGCTGGCAGATATGCGATCAATGAAAGGTACCACGACGGGGAGTGATTTGTTCAAAGAGGTAAATGCCTCTATGGACAAGCTGGGACTAAAATGGAACAAATCGGTAAGTGTTACAACCGATGGCTGTCCAAATCTGACCGGGAAAAATGTTGGACTTTTGAAGCTGATGCAAGATAAAGTGACTGAAATGAACCCAGAACAGAAATTGATATTTCTGCATTGCAATATACATCAGGAGGTGCTGTGCAAGTCAGTGCTAAAAATCAGCCATGTTGTTGATGTTGTAACTGTCAAAAAACAAAATCTGGTCAGCACATCCGTTTTGAACAATAAATATATAGGTGCGCACTGGTGTGGCAGTCAAAAGCTATGCAAACACAATACAATATCAGTAGCACTCTATAGGCACTAAAAACGGTCAAAAAGGACATAAGAATTTTTTGGAACAGCATTTCTGTTATTATGGAATATATGAACAAATTTGAGGTTCTGTGTACATTTTTGATCAAAACTGTAAATGTCCACCTACCGTGGCAAGGTGACCCCAATTCAGGTGGGAACCTACGCTACATGCTACCTCTCTTGGTGTCTGTTCAGGCCTCCACATTTCAGGGTTAGAAGGTTCCAGCTATAAACCTGATCTGATTGAAAAGCCTGTGCAGGTGGGTGGAGTGCATAAACAAAAATGGGAACCAGCCACTTCCCCACAAAGTCAAAAAACAAAATCTGGTTAGCACATCCGTTTTGAACAATAAATGTATAGGTGCACACTGGTGTGTCAGTCAAAAGCTATGCAATTACAATACAATATAAGCAGCACTCTATAGGCACTAAAAACGGTCAAAAAGGACATAAGAATTTTTTTGGAACAGCATTTCTGCTGCTATAGAATATCTGAAAAAAATTTGAGGTTCTTAGTGTACATTTTTTTTATCAAAACTGTAACCGCCCACCTACTGCGGCAAGGTGAACCTCAAATGTTTTCATATATTCCATAGTAGCAGAAATGCTGTTCCAAAAAAATCTTGTCTTTTTTGACCGTTTTTAGTGCCTATAGAGTGCTACTGATATTGTATTGTGGTTGATGTTGTAACTAAGATACCACCTCATAACATCGCTGCCTGTGATTGGTCCTTTGTATCCAGAGGAGTCGTTGGCAGCGGAGGAAGGTTCTAGTCTGTCCTGACAGAGCGAGTGTCTGCGCTTGGGAGCGGTTTCTGTGTAATGTCCAGGACTCTTGCAGCTAAAGAATTTCATCAGGGCAAGAGCACTGAATCACAGAAAGTGAACATAGTGACATAGGCTACCAGGCAGCTGTGAGATGGCTCAGCCTTGGCAAGGAGCTTAAAAGAATTTGGTATCTGAGAGGCCAGATTCAGGAGTTTGGTGAGACGAAAGGCAAAGATATCCCAGAGTTCTCAGATACGCACTGGATGGCAGATCGGGCCTTTGCTGTTGATGTGATTACACTAATGAATGAACTAAATACCAAGCTACAAGGCAAAAGCCTCTTTGCACATGAAATGTTCAGCTTGGTGACAGCTTTCATGAGAAAATTGAAGTTTCTTTCAAGCCAATTGAAGGGCAGAATTCTCACTCACATGCCAGCACTGAAAGAAGTCACACTATCAGCTGATCACTTCCACAAGTATTCATCCATATTTGTGGCACTCACTACACGATGAGTTTTCCAGAAGATTTGAAGACTTCAAAGCAGTTGAAGTGAAATGCCTATTTCTTTCCTTTAATGCTCGTGGATAATGCACCCATTTGATTTCGCTTGAACACATTGACTGCAGCGCAAATTTTAAACTGGAAGATTTTTAGTCGGTACACTGCGGAGTTTTATTCTTCCTCAAAGGGGAAAAACGTTCCCACAAAAGGAGCTGCTCGAGGGGGTTATTCTCTTTTGGTCTACCACGATTTGAACAAACATTCTCCGTGATAAGTTCACAAACCCAGATACAATGCCTGTCAGTGATAAATCCTTGTGTGCGTCCTCACAATCCCCCTCAATTTTAAACCAAACTTCAATCCTTGTTCAAGCCCAAAATATCAATTTTTCTCTCATTGAATTTTTCTTTTATTGTAATGTTTCATTTACTGTTCTTTATTATGTTAAAGGGATGAAAAACTTGCTATTTTATGTCAGGATGTGATGCTAGTTGTTTAAACACTGCAAAAGTTTACAATTTTCTAAACTGAACAATCACAAGTTCGTTAAAGTTCATCACAATTCATCTCATCATATCATCTCATATCTCATCTAAAAAAGTTTAAATTAGGTCCTCCATATTTTCATTGAATCTTTGTAATGTTTCAGTTACTGTTTTTTTATTAAGGGATAGAATATAAACGTTCAGTATATTGGGGTAGAATGAGTTAAATAGTTTTCTGGCCCCTCTAAAAACCAATTTCCCATGTGGCTCCATGGAAAAAAATTGCCCTCCCCCGGCTTAACCATACCCGCACACTGTCAAATTGGTCTGCATGGCGTCGTCCCCGAATGAACCTCCAAAATGATCCCAAAAAAAGCCACTTTTTCTGAAGAAAGCAGACGAAACTATTCCGTGGTCTGATGAGACCAAAATAAACTTAAAAAAATTTGCCAAATTGGGGCCGGCATGTGTGGCAGCACCAGGTGAGAAGTCAAAACAATGGTTTTGCCTACATCAACAAGTGTTGGAGTGCATTTGTTTGGGGCTGCATAATTGGGGCCGGGTGTGGGGGCTACAGTTCATGTAGGGGAACCCTGAATGCCAACATTTCGTTTTTCAAATATTTTTTTGATGTGCCCCACCTTTTACTTTTGTATCTATTTGAGAAATGGGAATCTCATTGGCTTTCCCGCACCACTGCCCTTTTTAAACCCTGCAGGATAATCCCAAAGCATTCCTACCATTCCCCGAATTGCAGTCTGGGTTGGACGCCTAGGAGTAACATGTTCAGTGTAACCCCTGCTCTGGGATCCCCTTTGACTTTTTTGGGGGGTGACTTAATACAACTTTTTTTTGATCAAATACTGTAAACTAAGAGTCCCAGGTTTTTCATATTTTCCTTAGCAGTAATGCATTTCCAATATTCCTATATACCTTGAGGTTTTACTTAGTCTTTAGTGTGCCACTGATATTTGTGTTAGATGAACATTTACTGTGACATACTGAAGCAGAGTATGATCCCTTCCCATCTGGGCCACAGGGCAGTATTCCAACATGATAACGACCCCAAACACAACTCCAAGACAACTACTGCCTTGCAAAAGAAAATGAGGGTAAAAGTGTTGAGCTGACCAAGCGTGTCTCCAGACCTAAAACCTATTGAGCATCTGTGGGGCCTCCTTAAACAGAAGGTGGAGAAGCACAAGGTCTCTAACAGCCACCAGCTCTGTGATGTTGACATGGAGGAGTGGAAGAGGATTCCAGTGGCTGCAACCTGTGAAGTTCTAGTGACCTCCAACCCAAGAGAGTTAAGGCAGTGTTGGAAAATAATGGTGGTGTCACATCAGAGGAGGTGCAGTGGGCCCTGACTGCCACCCAGCCCACTGTGGTGCGCACACACACTGGGGAAGCCACAGAGGATGGACACGCACAGGAGCGTGGCCAGGTGGGTGGCACTGAGCAGCAGGGGACACAGGAGCAGGTACAGAGCATAATGACCCCGCCGCTGCAAGCCACGCACAGGGAGCCACAGCGGACCCAGAAACAGGGGCATGGACACGACCGTGGTCCAAGGCACGGGCCGTGGCATGATCTGTGACAGTATCCCCCCCCCCCATAAGCCCTCCCTTCCCGGCTAGCCGGGTACCCCCCTAACAGCCAGGGGTAACCACCTCCTCCTCGGAAATCCCGGGAACTGTCTTCAGAGGGGGCCCGCCAGAGAGTCCCCGGATTACTTTTTGGGAACCTGGGGAGCAAAAGCAGAAACAGTAGGAAGGCGGAGAGGTGGTCGGGAATCAGAGGTGTCTATACAGACCAGGAGCTCTTCTTGCACTTGAGGTTCCTCTTCAGGCAGCACAACAGAAACGGGCAGGGTAACGGGTGGGCGGGACTGCACAGGATGGGCAGGCTTGAGGCAGCGTGAGTGGCATAGCTTTCCCCACTGAGAACTTCATCCGTTTTCCAATCTAAGGATGGACTGTGACACTGGAACCACGGAAGGCCAAGTAGGACTGAATCAGATGTATTAGGCAAAACGTAGAACGAGATGTCCTCTTGGTGGGAACTTCCAACACGCAGAGACAGATGCTTGGTACGGTAACGCACTGGGGTTTTTTCAGATCCCCGTTGATGGAGGAGAAACGCAGCGGTTTATCCAGACAGAGACAGGCAGGCAATACTTGTCAAGCAACGACTGGGATAAAGTCTCAGACGAAACCAGAGTCCACAAAGCAGAAACTTGGATTTTATACTGGAATCATGACAGAGAGTGACCGGGGTGGTCAGACGAGGAGCAGAGGCATCTTTATTCAGAGACACTTCACCCACAACACAATGGCATGGAGGTTTCCGGGCCGCAGCAGGGCGGACTGGGCAGTTCTTTAGGTAGTGCCTTGGGACTGCCACAGTTTCAGACCAGGTTCAGACTACACCGGCGAGTGCGTTCCTCCAGGCTTAGATGGGCGTGATCCACCTCCATAGGAACATCTTGAGGGAACTCAGGTGCCTGGTGAGGTAGACTTGGGGGTGCAGGTACAAGTCGAGGCGAAGGCTTGCGAGGACGGAAGGGCGGTGACTGCTGGCGAAGCTCTAGCTCTCTTTCAGCAAAACGTATGTCTATTTTGGTAGCCAGAGCAATGAGGTCATCCAGGTTACTTGGTAGGTCACGACCAGCCAGTTCATCCTTAATATGCCCATTGAGGCCCCCCAGAAGGCTGCAACAAGGGCCTCATTGTTCCAAGCGAGTTCCGAAGCCAGTGTACGAAACTGGATGGCATATTGGCCCACAGAAGATTCGCCTTGACAGGCACGTTACAGAACAGATGCTGCGGAGGTATCGCGCCCAGGTTGTCCAAAAATTTTCTGGAAGGTGCTCAGAAACTCTTGGATGTCCCCTGTCAGCGGATCCCCTCTCTCCCAGAGGGGTGAGGCCCAGGCCAGGGCTTCACCTGAGAGCAGGCTGATAATAAATGCCACCTTGGCTCTATCGGATGGGAACTGGTGTGCCAGGACCTCGAACTGTATGGTACACTGGTTGACGAATCCGCGACATGTAAGGGGGTCTCCAGGCAGAGGCAGGTGCAGGCTGGGACCGGACATGGCAGCAGGAGGCAGAACCACAGCAGGTGGCGGAGCTGGTGTAGGTGCCAGTGCAGACACAACTTCATCCGTGCGGTAATTGTCTGTAGCTTCTGGAAGAGTTGCTCTAGGTGCACGCCATGATGGTTGACTACCGCTACTAGGTCAGGTAGAGTCACTCCGGCGGGATCCATATTGTACGGTCAGTTCGCACTGTCACGTTTTCTAACCGGAGTGGCTAGAAACGTCCGGGTATGGCGGATCCTCTGGGCCCACCACAGGCACAGATGGTAATACACGCGGTGGGTAGCCGAAGTGCAGGACACAGGTGATGGATAAACGGATACTGTAGCTGTTAAACGGGTGACACAGTCCCAGGGTGGTAACAGACTAGGCAGGAAACCAGGTATCAGCAGGTATTGGAGATAGGACATACGTCAGGAACCAGCAGAGAAACAGGCACGCCGGACAGCGCAGGGTTAATGCAGATGTTCAGCAGAACCTACAGCAGACAGAGGTCTAGCTCACAGGAGAAACACCAACGAACTGACCCAGAGTACAGGGAGGAAGTTTCTTATGAATGCAAAGGTCACAGGGCTGGACACAGGAAGGCCGTCTCTTTAAATGTCAGAAGGCTAGCGCACGCGCGCCCTATGGGGTGCGCACACACGCTGGGGAAGCCACAGAGGACGGACACGCGCGGGAGCATGGCCAGGTGAGTAGCACTGAGCAGCAGGGGACACAGGAGCAGGTACAGAGCATAATGACCCCGCCGCTGCAAGCCCCACACAGGGAGCCCCAGCGGACCCAGAAACGGGCACGGACACGACCGCGGTCCAAGGCACGGGCCGCGGCGTGATCTGTGACAATCAGTCCGGGTTGGTAACGGTGCGGTAACGGATAAGCCAAGAAACGTAATCCAAGTGGAAGGTCAGAGACAAGCCGGGGTCCAAACACGGTCAGGAGTGCAGTACAAAATCGGAGACAACAAGCGAGGTCAGAAACACGGGAAGACTAAAATACACAAGAGTACAGGGAAACCCAAAGGGAACCTTTGACAGCAAAGCCGGAGGAATGGGGGTTTTAAAAAAGGTCTGCCCGGACAGCGCCCCCGATCAGCTGATTGGTGCAGCATCCGGGCCCCTCCGATGGTCCTGGGGGCTATCACTCCTGGCTCAGGAGCAGCACCTCTCCCAGGGTGTGGTCCGAGACCAGACCTATTAACCCTCGCAGGTCGTTGCGTTAAACGGGTGGAAGGCTGTGCAGATGAACGTATCCTGACAGGTGGCCACACAAAATATTGACACTTTGGGCACATTTTGTCCATTCTCACTCAGGGGTGTTCTCACTTTTGTTGACACCAGTTTAGACATTGATGGCTGTGTGTTGAGTTGTTCTGAGGGCACACCAAATTTACACTGTTATACAACCTGTATACTGACTACTTTACATTGTATCAAAGTGTTATATCTTCAGTATTGTCCCATGAAAAGATATAATACAATATATACAAAAATGTGAGGGATGTACTGACTTTTGTGAGATACTTAGGTCTATAGGTCCTGATTAAAATAAAAATAGTACTCACCTCTTCCTGTTTCCCTGATGAAGCACTCGCTGCTTTCTGTGTTCCCACACTGGCAGTGTGACATCATTATGCCGTGCAAGTGGCGTCAAGACGCTCTCACACCGCCTGTGCTGTATACACTGGAGGGTCGCAAGCCTGCTTGTGACCTACCTGAGTACTCCGCTCCCTGGTAGCCTTCATGTGTATGTGCGTTTAGAGGAATAGTACACAGTTGAAAAGACCCCAGGTGCTCTGGGCCCCTGGCAGCACTGGAACTCTGTTCTCGGGTAGATTGCCGATTTATGGCAGTGGCAGTTTTAGCTGAAGTACAAGCCCTGATAAAACCCCATCACTGTCTAGTGATGCCCCTGTCCTTAGTGGTTACATTTTGGGATAGATAGCTGCCCAGGTAAGGGAGGCAACTAGATGGGCTGAAAGTGACTCAATAAGGTCCTGGTAGGTTGTCACAGGTGTCTGGAGCCATGTTGACTGCATCCAGCAGCTGCTCAATTGGGTTTAAGACTGGTAAAATAGGAGGCCAGGGTAGTACTTGGAAGTCTTGGTCATGCTCTTCAAACCATTGTTGGACATTTCTAGCAGAGTAACATGTTACATTGTCTTCCTGGAAGATTCCATTTACCCCAGAGAAAACAATCGGTGCAAAGGTGTAAAAGTAGGGATTCATAACCAAAATTGGTTGAGAGTGCCTTCCATGTGGATGAGTGGCCCTGAGAATGAAAACATTCCCAGATCATAACGCCGCCACCACCAGGTTGTGTTCTCCAGCAGTGGTTGCAGGATGCTTGTTCTGTGGTGTTTCTCACCTGGCACGCCAACATCCATGCTTTCAATAAAGCAGAAAATGTGATCATTCAGATAAGGCAATCAGCAGAGGTCCAATTCCGATACTGCTTTTATAATGGAAGCTTTATCTGTTGATACAGCTCGATTAGCAGCAGTTCCGTGTTCCGTGCCTTTGTATGCAGCAGGGTCTGCTGTTGTTTTAGAAACACATTTGGTCGCTCCCTGGATCATTTTGGGCTGCTCCACTCTAGTCAACCCTCGGTACCTTCGTAGCCAACATTCAACTCTCATATCAAAGGCACGTGATGCTTTGTAGTTTCCACATTGCTTATTCCCAATGGCGCCATTTGTCCGCTCACTATACACTTGCACCACAGCAGCCGCCAACAGTTCACAAACTGTGAAGTTTCTATAAACCCTTGACACAAAAGCCAATAATCATCAATTTCAGTAGCTGATAACTCACCGCTTTTACCCTTGGCAGCAACAAGGGATACGTGTGCAGACAGTCTATCACACATCTTATGTACCCACCACCCCAGCTCACCACACGTGACTTCCTTCCTATGTGCTGCCAACGGCGAAGGTAGAAGGTGGTTACAACAATGTGACTGCACTATGTACATTGCTCATGCATTGACCTGTAACATTGCTTTATGCATGAAGCCTAATGTTGTCCATGGACTTTAGATAACTGCATACTTGCCAGCTCTCCCAGATCATACCGAAGACTCCTGAAAATAGGGGAGATCTCCTGCACTCCTGGGAGAGTTGGAAATCCCACTGCAGCCGAATGCCTGCCAGAAGTTCTTTAACCCCTTAGCAGCTGTTCACCATCTTTTGACAGCAGACATTGCAGGTCATTCTTCTGCAGTGACGCCAAAAGACATTGCTGCAGATAGAGGGGTTTTGTGGCTCCCAGCGCCGCAGCTGTGCTAGGGACATCTGAAGTTAAAGGGGTTGTCTCACTACAAGGATTGCTTTTTATGTTAAAGATCTTGTAAAAACAAGTCACTTTGCAATATGTGTCTATTAACAGTGTCCTACCTATTCCTAGAAATCACCTCTTGTATGGGCTGCATCAGCTCCTCAGGTCACTATAACTACAGACCTGTTTGATCTCTCCGGATAGGCTGCCAGCACTGGTTGCTATAGCTACAGAACTGGCTTCTACTGGAGCCTAGTAGAAGCCAATGAACACACCCCTGAATTCACAATGAAACCAAGAAAACAGGACTGAGGTAAGATCAATGTAGTGGGACAACCCCTTTAACAGCTCTGTTCCTTGAGCAGTCTCTGTAAACACCGGGAAGCGGAAGAAACCTCCGATCCCCGGAGTTTAACCCTTTAATTACCGCGGTCCATGACTGCAACATAATCAAAGTGCTTTCCCCTGCTCCATCACCGAGACTCCCGGTGGAGATTGGGAACGTCTGAACAGTCAACCCTGGGACCTAGGAAAGCCTCAGGGCTGTCTGAATAGGAGGTATGCGGTCAGGGAACGAACATGTGCCATATTCCGCCAGATTTTTGACATGGAGGTTACAAACCCGTGCTGTCTATGCAGTATTTATGTGCTGTGTAGACATAGTCTTTATGGGATTAAAAAAAAAGTAAAAAAAAAACAAACTTTAAAAAGTGTAGAAAAAAGTAAAATAATAACATAAAAATAAATATTTTTAAAAAAAGTTATTGTGCATACATTACACAAAAAAAGCCTACACATATTGGGTATATACACAACTGTAATAACCTGTAGAATTCATCTAACAGGTTATTTAGTGTGAAATGTGAATGGTGTAAAAAAATTATTTAAAAAACCCCCAAAAATATAAATAAAAAAATATTTTTAAAAAATTCTTGCAGTAATTTATTTGTAAAATGAAACTATGCCCTCTCGAAATATACAACTTCTCCCGCATAAAATAAGTCCTTACACAACTGCGCCACAATTATGACTGATGAAACACAAGGAGGCAAAAACTACACAATTTAGCTGTGTCATTAAGGCCTTTTCAGGCCTGGGGTTTAGGGTGTGAAATACAAGTGGCACCACTCTGTCTCCTCAGGTTGTGGGTGGTTCTATAGCAGCTTCAACTTCTAGTGAGCTGTTACTCCAACAGATTATCTCCAAGATTACTATTCAGCCCTCACAGCACATGCACTGTTTCTTTAGTGAAGCTAATATTGGTAGATATAATTAGTTTGATTCGATCTCAGTCTGTCAGTGGGTGACATTTATCCCGCTCTCAGCTAATCAGATAACAGACGTCCCCGCTCTCAGCTAATCAGATAACAGACGTCCCCGCTCTCAGCTAATCAGATAACAGACGTCCCCGCTCTCAGCCAATCAGATAACAGACGTCCCCGCTCTCAGCTAATCAGATAACAGACGTCCCCGCTCTCAGCCAATCAGATAACAGACATCCCCGCTCTCAGCCAATCAGATAACAGACGTCCCCGCTCTCAGCCAATCAGATAACAGACATCCCCGCTCTCAGCCAATCAGATAACAGACGTCCCCGCTCTCAGCCAATCAGATAACAGACATCCCTGCTCTCAGCCAATCAGATAACAGATGTCCCCGCTCTCAGCCAATCAGATAACAGACATCCCCGCTCTCAGCCAATCAGATAACAAATGTTCCCGTTCTCAGCCAATCAGATAACAGACGTCTCCGCTCTCAGCCAATCAGATAACAGACGTCCCCGCTCTCAGCTAATCAGATAACAGACGTCCCCGCTCTCAGCCAATCAGATAACAGACGTCCCCGCTCTCAGCTATTCAGATAACAGAGGTCCCCGCTCTCAGCTAATCAGATAACAGACGTCGCCGCTCTCAGCCAATCAGATAACAGATGTCCCCGCTCTCAGCCAATCAGATAACAGACATCCCCGCTCTCAGCCAGTCAGATAACAGATGTTCCCGTTCTCAGCCAGTCAGATAACAGACGTCTCCGCTCTCAGCCAATCAGATAACAGATGTCTCCGCTCTCAGCTAATCAGATAACAGACATCCCCGCTCTCAGCCAATCAGATAACAGACGTCCCCGCTCTCAGCCAATCAGATAACAGACGTCCCCGCTCTCAGCCAATCAGATAACAGACGTCCCCGCTCTCAGCTAATCAGATAACAGACGTCCCCGCTCTCAGCTAATCAGATAACAGACGTCCCCGCTCTCAGCCAATCAGATAACAGACGTCCCCGCTCTCAGCTAATCAGATAACAGACGTCCCTGCTCTCAGCTAATCAGATAACAGACGTCCCCGCTCTCAGCTAATCAGATAACAGACGTCCCCGCTCTCGGCTAATCAGGTAACAGACGTCCCCGCTCTCAGCTAATTAGATAACAGACGTCCCCGCTCTCGGCTAATCAGGTAACAGACGTCCCCGCTCTCAGCTAATTAGATAACAGACGTCCCCGCTCTCAGCTAATCAGATAACAGACATCCCCGCTCTCAGCTAATTAGATAACAGACGTCCCCGCTCTCGGCTAATCAGGTAACAGACGTCCCCGCTCTCAGCTAATCAGATAACAGACGTCCCCGCTCTCGGCTAATCAGATAACAGACGTCCCCGCTCTCAGCTAATCAGATAACAGACGTCCCCGCTATCAGTTAGGCTATGTTCACACGGCATAATTACACTGTGTGTTCTGGAGCTCGCGTGAGCTCCCGCGGGGAAGGGGAGGAGCATTCATTACTAGCAGCGCATATGCGCCACTAGTAATTCACATGTCACTTATCTCCCCGCTCTCCGTATTGTCCGAGCAGGGAGAGGAGACGTAATCCATAGTTCTCTATGAGAGCTGTACAGTACCATAATGACTGGGACGTATCTCGGCCTGTATTTAGCGCAGTACGGAGTGAAATACGGGCCGAAATACATCCCAAAATAAGCCGTGTGAACATAGCCTAAATCTGATGACATCTGTGTGGTATGCTGGTAACCATAGAAACCTGTGTGCACTTCGAAGAACATAAAAATGCTCTTATCTCATGAATAAAGTAAAATGTATTGAGCAATGTAGTTAGAAAAAGTCTTCATTTAACTGTCCCTTTATGTTAAAAAATAGTCTTTGAAGTGTGAAAACCCCTTTAATCCACCAACACTGCAACCAGTTTCCACAGATTATCCCTCTATAACGGCCACCATTGCACAGATTTCTTGTTTAGCAGCCGGTCGTGATAAAGCACACGGCACAATCACGTGGTGGTCACTGCACTGCTCCTCTCCACAGTGGCCGCGCATGTTGGTAGAGTCGCCTTCAGTACATGAGCTCCTGCACCGTCTGCGGTTTATGTGCGGTTTATGTGCGGCTTCTAATGGCCACTTCCCCCGGCTACACTACTGAGGCCTCTAGGGCCAGTGACGCGGCTCCGCGAGCCTCACTCTCAGGTCACGTGACGTCTGTATGCTTTATACAAAACGTTCTAGAACGCGCAGTCACAGGACCAGCCAGGCCCCGCCCCGCGGTGAGCGGGTGCTCGCGATGTACTTCCGGGAAGTCGCACGCACGTGTGGAGAGCGCCGCTCCTCGGGTGTGTGACGTCACGACCCAAATCTCCCCGCTATGAAGATCACCCGGCAGAAACATGCGAAGAAGAACCTGGGCTTCTACAGACACAACTTCGGCTTCCGGGAGCCCTACCAGGTGCTGCTGGTCGGGACCTTCTGCCAGGCGGCCCTGAAGAACAAGATCCAGATCTAGGAGCAGCTGCCCAAGTATCTGATGGGACAGGTGCAGCTCTGCACAACAAGGTAAGAGGCTCCGCAACAAGCGCGGCTCTGCAGGACCGGGCGAGAGGCTCCGCAACAAGCGCGGCTCCCCACGAACGGGCGAGAGGCTCCGCAACAAGCGCGGCTCCCCACGAACGGGCGAGAGGCTCCGCAACAAGCGAGGCTCCGCACGACCGGGCGAGAGGCTCCGCAACAAGCGCGGCTCCGCACGACCGGGCGAGAGGCGCCGCAACAAGCGCGGCTCCGCACGACCGGGCGAGAGGCTCCGCAACAATGGCGGCTCTGCACGACCGGGCGAGAGGCTCCGCAACAAGCGCGGCTCTGCACGACCGGGCGAGAGGCTCCGCAACAAGCGCGGCTCTGCACGACCGGGCGAGAGGCTCCGCAACAAGGGCGGCTCTGCAGGACCGGGCGAGAGGCTCCGCAACAAGGGCGGCTCTGCTGGACCGGGCGAGAGGCTCCGCAACAAGGGCGGCTCTGCTGGACCGGGCGAGAGGCTCCGCAACAAGGGCGGCTCTTGCGGGACCGGGCGAGAGGCTCCGCAACAAGGGCGGCTCTGCGGGACCGGGCGAGAGGCTCCGCAACAAGGGCGGCTCTGCGGGACCGGGCGAGAGGCTTCCGCAACAAGCGCGGCTCTGCGGGACCGGGCGAGAGGCTCCGCAACAAGCGCGGCTCTGCGGGAAACCGGGCGAGAGGCCCTCCGCAACAAGCGCGGCTCTGCGGTACCGCGGCGAGAGGCTCCGCAACAAGCGCGGCTCTGCGGGACCCGGGCGAGAGGCTCCGCAACAAGCGCGGTTTCTGCGGGACCGGCGAGAGGCTCCGCAACAAGCGCGGCTCTGCGGGACCGGGCGAGAGGCTCCGCAACAAGCGCGGCTCTGCGGGACCGGGCGAGAGGCTCCGCAACAAGCGCGGCTCTGCGGGACCGGGCGAGAGGCTCCGCAACAAGCGCGGCTCTGCGGGACCGGGCGAGAGGCTCCGCAACAAGCGCGGCTCTGCGGGACCGGGCGAGAGGCTCCGCAACAAGCGCGGCTCTGCGGGACCGGGCGAGAGGCTCCGCGGCGACTGGTGCTGGGGCAGCAAAGCAGCTTGTTGCCATCTATCCATGAAGCTGCAGCTCTGATGTCTGCGCCGCCTGGACCTTGGTGCTGCCCACCGTCTCTGTCTGGGACACCGCATCCTTGGCACCGTCTGTCCACGGTGTTGAAATCCTTGTGCTGCCCTCCCTCCACCCATGGCGTTGGAGCCTTCATGCCGCCCGTTGTCTGTCTTGCTCTGGCGTTGAAGTTCGGGCACCGCCCTCCTTCTGTTCATGGCGCTGCTGCGTTCTGTCAGTCGGTAATTACCAGGGCTGTGGAGTCGGAGTCGATGCCTATTTTGTAGGAGTCATCATAAAAGGGACCGACTCCCAAAATATATAATTAGTTGGTCCAGTTAGTTTGATGCAAAGAGCAAGAGGCATTGGGTCCAGCCGGTGCTTCTGCTCTCATATCTTCAGCCTCATCACATGAGGAGTGTAATTGATGACATGGAGCAGGCAAAGCGCTGCCCCAGGGGAAAGATTCCGCTCCCATGACAAACAGATTTCAGCAAAATGTTTCACCTGCTTTGAAAGAAGTAGAAGAGTTCAACCATTCATCAAAACGGACTGTGGCTGAGGCAATTCCTCTATACCCTGACATTGTTAGAGATATTGCCCCTGTTGTCACCGCTTTGCACCCAACCCAAGTTAGTGTAGAGAGGCCGTTCTCTAGCCTGGAAATAATGAGATCAGATGTGAGGTCATGTATGCAGGATCTGATGGAGGCAATACTATTTCTCAGAACAAATTCAGAGACTCAACAAATGTCCCTGCAGTGTTTTGCATATTTACAAATTTTTTGTGTTCTAAAGTCATATCCAATAAATATATTTTACACTGACCAGCAAAAGGGTAACAATGTTTTGAACATTTGACTTTCAGGTTCCATATTTCACCATCCACTACAGCTTTGTACATGAGGCTACTGTAATTTTATATACAGTCATCTTACCTATCTTATACATAAATGTGACTTGCAAGCATTTAGCATCTGCTTAGTTCTGCAGATTCTTTCCTGTAACTGCATTGTTACTGTTTTGCTCCTCAAATCAAAATGTTAATTTCTATTATTTTGTTAGTATTTGGTAAATCCACCTTTGGTTTTCAATACTGACTGAATCCTTCTGGGCTCTGGATCAGATTCAAGCATGTCTTGACCAAAATCTGATCCCCGGTCTCTTCTACACATTCCCAATGTTGGTGCAGACTGGACTTGGGTATGAATACAGCTTTTTCTTCAACTCTACTCACAAGTGTTCAAAAGATCAAAACATTGTTACCCTTTTGCTTGTCAGTGTCTGTTCTACCTAAATAGCTTGATTATTGTATCATAAGGTGATAAACAGCCGGATGTTACCACCTTACTACAGTAAAGTTATCACTTAAACATGCGCCGTGTATGAGGGAGTCAGGAGTCGGAGGTTTGGGAAATTGAGGAGTTGGGGCTTTGGCTTGCCGACTCCACAGCCCTGGTAATCGCTGCTCTAGCGCCGGCCATAGCAGTGTTAGGCTATGTTCACACGGTGTAATTACGCCGGAGTTCGGGAGCTCGCACGGGGTTGGGCGGTTGGTAGCCCGCCGGCCCCACAGACATTCGTTATTCTCGGCGCGTATACGCCGTGAATAAATGACGTCACTTCTCTCCCCGCTCGCCGTATTGTGTGAGCGAGGAGAGGAGACGTAATCCATAGTTCTCTGAGAACTGTGGATTACTGTAATTATTGGGACGTATCTCGCCCCGTATTGAGCGTTGTACGGGGCGAGATACGTCCCAACAATTGCCGTGTGAACATAGCCTAAGGAATTTATCTTCATGCGATATCATGGAACAGAGACTACTGCGACCTCCAGCATTTCCTTTGGACGGCCCTCCGCTGTGTGACCTGTGGGGGTGCGGCTCCTCTTACCCTAATATGCAGAACACCTGCCCCTTCTCTGTACGCCCTTTGTGGCTTCATCTGGTACGGTGTATTCATGTACATGGCGCGGTACCAGACTCGGTCATGGCGGCGGATACTGTGTGTAAAGCAGCACTGCCAACAAGAAGCTCTACAGTGTGATGCTGGCTGCGGGTTACCATGCCCTTCACTACAGAGTATACCCACCTGCAGAGGTTCAGTCCCCTCATACAGATAGCTCTGCCTAGGAGCTGTGTGCAATAAACGGTAGGGAGCATGTAAAATAATTATGGCTATAAAAATTACATTGATTTCAATGTAAAATATGTATCTTCGTTCAGACAATACACGTTTTACATACGTTTTTGCATTAAACTGATGCGTTCAAAAAATTGTCATGTCAGTTCTTGATCCGTTTACGTGTTGCAAAAACGTATCCAAGGCGTCGTGTGAACGCACCCTAAAGATCTCCTTCCTGGAGAGTGTCCTCAGTGTGTTTAAGGCAGACATTACCCCTGGGAGCGGGATACACATATATACTATTGGAAAATCCAAGCAGATTAGACGGATTTATCACCATAGATCATAGCTTAGACTAAAGGGGTTTTCTCACCATTCTGTTTCACAGAGCCTGCTCTTCACAGCCAGCTTCATGCTCCCTCCTTCTGGTCAGGCTGGTTCTACAGCAGTGACTGACATTTCAGCTCTGCTATTCCTAGCTCAGCCTGTTAAAGGGACATTGGTGATGGAGGTTTCGAACCAACAAGACAGAAAGTTGCAGAGTTTGTCACTGACCTAGATAAACAAGCACCTGTGCTGTTAAGATACAGCAGGGAGTGATGTCATTGTAGGTAACGTAGGGAACCTTCTCTCCTGCACAAGAAAAAAAAAAAGATCTCCTTCAGGTCTGAAATCAGAACTGTAATGTAATAGTATTTATTTACGCTTTGCCTATATATATATATATATACACTAATCAGTGTGGGGAGAATACCCTTTAAAGGTGTATTCCTACCATAGACATTGATGGTGGGAATACATAGACTGTACTTGGAATCCATTGATTTCAATGGGAGAGTCCCGACCTCCTCTGTGTACAAACGGAGAGTTTTTGGGGCTTGTATTAACATGGGTGCAGGTCCTAGTGGTGCCATCAATGTCTGTAGTGAGACAGCCCCTTACTGATACAGGACCTATTCATAAATCCTGGTGCCAGTAAGGTTCTATGTAGCAGAATTATTGCAGATGACACCCGCCAGTAACAGCAGGGAACAGAACTGCCTTCGTTCCCTGCTGTTTTACCCCTTAGATGCCGTGGCATCTAAATGAATGAGAAACAGTGCTGCACACCATTTCTCCAACCAGAGCATGGGGAGCAGATGTCTGCTGTTTCATCCCTTCTTGCTGCAGCCAGAAAGTGCTAAAACTGACATCTTTGTACAAACCATGCAGAAGGGCTAACAATAGCGCCCTTTAGTGGTCAAGTACCCTAGGGGCTAACTATTAAAGTGAAAAAAAAAACTTAAAGTATATAAAAATATTCAAAGTTCATGTCGCCCCCTTTTGCCATTTCACAAATAAAAAAAAAATAAAAAGTGACACATAATTTGGTTTTGCCGCGTCCTTAAAAGTCGGATCTGTTACAATACATAATTTATCCCGTGCGCTGAATACGCCAAAAGAAAAATTGGAATAAAAATTTATCAAAAAGTCACATCTACCCTAAACTCGTACCAATAAAATATACACTTATACCTGCAAAGAATGCCCCCTCATTCTGGTCCATAGGTGAAAGTACAAAAAAGTTATTGATCACAGGAACAGGAGGTGCAGCGAAAATAGATTATTTGGATTTTTTACGATACTAAAATATAACGAAAACCCTACATGTTTGGTATTGCTGGAATTGTACCAACCTGCAGAATACAGATAACACATTTATGCTGAAGAGTGAACACTGTAAAAACAAAACCCCCCACAAACATGGCGCAAGTATGTAATAGATGTACTATTACTGCTATATAAAGCTTTGGTGCGGCCACATCTGGAATATGCTGTTCAGTCCTGGGCTCTAGCTTATCGAAAGGATGTAATGGAGCAGCAGAAACTGCAAAGACGAGCAACCAAACTAAGGGGAATGGAACATCATAGTTATGAAGAGAGATTAAAAGAATAAGGGTGCATCCCCACGGCAAGGGCCAAATACCGGTCGGTAGAATGTTTTTCGGGCGGCCCGCAGGTGGAAAAACCGCCGGGCGGAAAACCCGTGCAGTGGGGACTGCTGCACGGGTTTTCCATAGAGTCCCATTGTATTCACTTTCGGCCGTTTTTTCAGACGGTCTGCAAAACCGCAAACCGTCTGAAAACCCGTGCAGTGGGGACATACCCTTAAGCTTTAGTCTTGAGAAAAGACAGCTTAGGGAGAGTCGTGATTAATTTCTAAAAGTATATACATGGTCCCTACAAAAAGTATAGGGAGTAGCTATTTCATGTAAAGCCCCCTCAAAAGATAAGGGGATGTTCCCTCTATCTACAGAAAAAAAGGATTCAATCTCCAGAGGAGAAAAGCATTCTTAACTGTGGGAACTGTGACTCTGTGGAATAGCCGCCTGAGGAGCTGGTCACAGCAGGAACAGGTGAGGGTTTCAAGAAAGGCTTAGTTAACTACCTAAAACAAAATAATATGAATACTTATTTAGCCATGTAAAATTCTAGATCCAGTCTGATGGCAACTTTGGGATCAGAAATTAAATATCCATTTAGGGCAGATTGATTCTTGCCTTATTGGAACCAAATCTTCTTCATTAGGGGAAGCAAAGCTTAAAAATTCCCTATCCCCCTCCCTTCATCCACATCTATCCTCACCATTGGTTGAACTAGATGGACATATGTATTTTTTTCAACTGTGCTAACTATGTAACTATAGGTTTGGGTTTTTTTGTTTTCTTTTCACATTTTGCCCCACTTTTAGATTTTTTTTTTTTTTTTCAGTTTCCCAGTATACTCTATAGTATAATCAATGACACCATTAGAATCCTCTTGTCCTGCAAAATAAAAGCCCTCCTATATCTATGTAGATGGGAAAAATAAAAAGTTATGGCTTTTGGAAGACAGAGAGGAAAAGTACTGCCATATTATTATGACCGTCTGTAAGGAAGGGTTTAGCTTTTGCATTTTCCAGAATAGATCCATAAAACTAGCTCTATGCAGACATTGAGCCAGTAGGGTTTGCAGGGAGATTTTAGCTCTGGAGCCTGCAGGATAATGAATGCAGCTGCCTTTTCTAATACAGGCTGTAACTATGAGTCAGTACATGTAAAGCAATTTCTATATATAAGCTGGAGTTTGATGGACGTGCTTTTATTTTCTGTTAGTCCCTACAGCTATTGATCGTACATTACACCTATTAGATGACGTCCAATGATTATATGACCTAACACATTCTTTGTTTTTTTTTCCAGCTGTGTTATTAAAGAGCTGGAGTCCTTGGGCAAGGAACTGTATGGAGCTAAAGTAATCGCCCAACGATTTCAAACCCGGCACTGTGCCCATTATAAGAGCCCTGTCAGCAGCTCGGCATGCCTCTTATCCATGATCGGAGATAACAACAAGCACCATTATTTCATCGCCACTCAGGTATCTGTGAGAAAACCATTTATTGCATGGGTGCATCCGGCACCTGGTTACCTTATCCGAGTTTATTTGCTGTGGAGAAATGAAAGATATCTCAGACGGTTCAAGTGAATGTTACGTTCTAATGGTTTGCGGGGCCAGGAGACCTTCAAGCTGTAGTGAGACAATGGTGTCGAAATATAAAATGTTTTAACTCCTAGCGCCAGGACAACGTCATGTCTGCCTCCGAGGTTACCTTCAAAGTCTCGGTCAAAAATGGTAAAAATAGCAAAGCATGCGGAACTTCTATGGCTGCCTGATCATCAGATAAATACTTACAGTTTGTAAGGCTGAAAAAACAGACGTTCAGCCTATTGTGCTAAAGTGTTGATCCAGTAGAAGGCAAACCCCCCCCCCCCCCCCCCCATGAGGTAGAAGCCAATTGTCCTCATTTTAGGGAAAAAATTCCTTCCATACTCCAATCTGGCAATCAACAACCCCTCTCCAGAATCCTGGTCTCTATAACTTGTTATATTATTACATCTAAAAATGTCTCCAGACGCTTCTCCAGAATCTTGGTCACTATAATATGTTATATTATTACATCTAGAAATTTATCCAGAACCTTCTCCAGAATCCTGGTCACTATAACTTGTTATATTACATCTAGAAAATGTATCCAGACCCTTCTCCAGAATCCCGGTCACTATAATTTATATTATTACATCTAGAAATGTATCCAGACCCTTCTCCAGAATCCTGGTCACTATAACTTGCTATATTATTACATCTAGAAATGTATCCAGACCCTTCTCCTGAATCCTGGTCACTAGAACTTGTTATATTATTACATCTAGAAATGTCCAGACCCTTCTCCAGAATCCTGGTCACTATAAGGCTATGTCTACACTGCAGTGGACAAAAAACGACCTGAAAATGAATTGCTAAAAACGTTCATGAAACCGAGTTTTCTGTCCACTGCCTGTCAAAAGCAGCTGCAAAAAGGTCCATTTTTTGGGGCGTTTTTTGAAGCGTCTTTGCTCTGCTTTTTAATATATGCACAAATTAAGCCATTGGATGTAAACTACACCCTACAGGTGGAGTTAACATGTTAAGTAGTCACTTCCTTTAGATCACTGTAGCCAATTTGAGCACATTGTCCTTTGTGTGCTGCTGCGTGCTACTACTTTATAAAATTTTGCACAAGATTCTTGCACCAAAATCCACAAAAACCCACATTATCTTTGCATACAGCAAGATAACTGTATTAGCGTCAAAATCTGTAAAGAAAAGGATTTTAGCGCCAAAATTCCAAAAAACGCATGATTGCGCCAAATTCCGTAAAAAAAAAAATATTTTTCGTGTCAGAAGCGTGATCACTTTATTAGCGCTAACATTTTTAAAGATAATGATCTTGGCGCCAAAATCCGTAAAAAAACTATTTTTTTTGGTGTCAAAAGCTAGATCACTTTATTAGCGGCAAAATCTGTAAAAAAATAAATAAATAAATATTTTATTGGCAAAAAATGTAAAAAAACGGATTATTGCGCCAAAATCCGTAAAAAAAAGTATTTCTGCGTCATAGGCGAGATAACGTTATTAGCGGCAAAATCTGTAAAAATTATTTTAGTGCCAAAAAATGTAAAAAAAAATGTATTTTAGCGTCAGAAGCAAGATAGTTATTAGCGCCAAAATAGAAAAGGATTTTAGAATCAAAATCTGTAAAAAAAAAAAACAGATTCTGATGCCAAAATCTGTAAAAAAACTTATTTATAGCGAAAAAAATATGAATTGCGCAAAAATCGTTAGTGACCAAAGCATGATCATTTTATTACAAAAGGTACAAAAAAAGACACATCAGACACTTGTATGCAAATTTGATCAGATATAACCTTTGTTACCACCCATTATAGGTGGTACTTGGGTCTCCTGGGAGGGTTTTCATTACAAATCGCGCCCAAAGACGTCCGGCACTTTCACTAGACTCCTGTAGTACATTTTCTGCCCGGCTCTGGCGTTAAGATCATGTTGCAAAATACGACCAGTAAAAACAAACGAGCAGAAAAAAGAAGCTCAGTGTAGACAGCAGGACATTTTTACAATAGAAGTCTATGGGAGATGATTACAGTCGTTTTTCCAGCGTTTTTAGAAAATGAAAAACGCTGAAAAAACGGACGTTTTTTCTGTGCAGTGTAGACACAGCCTAACTTGTTATACTAGTACATCTAGAAATGTATCCAGACCCTTCTCCAGAATCCTGGTCACTATAACTTGTTATATTATTACATCTAGAAATGTCTCCAGACCCTTCTCCAGAATCCTGGTCACTATAACTTGTTATATTATTACATCTAGAAATGTCTCCAGACCCTTCTCCAGAATCCTGGTCACTATAACTTGTTATATTATTACATCCAGAAATGCATCCAGACCACTTTTGAACTCTGTTAGTGAATTCACTATGAAAAGTTCCTCTGGCAGAGAGTTCCACAGTCTCACTGCTCTTACAGTAAAGAATACCATTCTATGTAGAACCTTCTTTTCTCTAGATGTAGATGATGTCCCATTGTTCTAGATACATTCCTGGGTATAAACAGATCTTGAGAGAGATCTCTATATTGACCTTTGCTGTATTTATACATATTTATTATGTCCCCCCCCCGAAGCCTTCTTTTCTCTAAACTAAATAACCTTGATCTTGCTAATCTTTCTGGGTATTGCAGTCATTTTATTATTTTTGTTGCTACCTTTGTACCTGTTCAAGCTCTACAATGTCTTTCCTGTGCACTGGTGCCTAAAACTGTCCACAATATTCCATGTGTGGTCTGACCATTGACTTGTATAATGGGAGAATAATGTCCTCATCATGTGCCTCTATGCCCCTTCTAATGCACCCCATGATCCCATTTGCCTTGGCAGCTGCTGCCTGACACTGGCTGCTACAATTAAGTTTACTATCCACCAGGATTCCCAAGTCCTTCTCCAGTCACTTATTCCCCCAGAGTTTTTCCGTTTAACACAGGCACCCTCAAACTGTGGCCCTCCAGCTGTTGGGAAACTACAACTCCCATCATTCCCACTGTTTTAAATTATATAAATGCATGATGGCAGTTGTAGTTTCCCAACAGCTGGAGGGCTGCAGTTTGAGGATGCCTGGTGTAACAAGTAATCATTTAATGGGTTTTTAAACCCCATGTGCATAACCTTGCATTCATCTGTATTAAACCTCATCTGCCACTTCTCTGCCCAGGCCTCCAACTTATACATCACCATTTAGTAATAACACATTGTCCTCTATTGTGTTGTTTACTTTACACAGCTTAGTATCATCTGCAAAGACTGATATCCTACTGTGCAATCTATGTGTAAGATCCTCAATGAAAATATTAAAGCGGATAGGGCCCAATTCTGATCCCTGTGATACCCCACTAGTAACAGGGATCCAGTCTGAGTATGTACCGTTAATCACTACCTTTTGTTTTCTATCAGTGAGCCAGTTACTTACCCACTTGCAAACATTTTCCCCCAGTCCAAGCATTCTCATTTTACTTACCAACCTTTTATGTAGCACCGTATCAAATGTTTTAGAAAAATGTAGGTATATAACATCCAATGCCTCACCCCGATCCAGTCTAGCACTAACCTCTTCATAAAAGCTGATGAGATTAGTTTGACAGAACTGATCCTATATAAACCTAATATAGCATCTCTTAGAAAACCTTCAAACATTTTACCCACAACAGAGGTTAAGCTTACCGGTCTATAGTTTCCAGGATCACCTTTTGACCCCTTTTTGAGTACTCTTGCCACATTTGCTATGTGCCAATCCTTTTGGCTCATACACCTTTACTACCTTTATTACACAGTCCATAATTGGTGCATTTTGTGCAATCCCCATTAAACTTAATATTAAAATTCCATGTCTAAAATGCACGTTTTACACACAAAGAAAAGACAGTTTTTTTTTTCTTTATATGTTCTATATTGCTTCAAATGACATGTACACAATATGTTTGCTTTATGCACCAAAGTACATACTAAAGAAAAAACACTGAACTCGGCCTTAAGCAGTAGGGAGGGGGAGAATGTTGTACATGGCAAACTAGTGTGTGAAGAGGGAGGAGAGCCTCCATGGAGGGTGGCTCACAAGGGCTGTAAATGGGCAGTTTGGGGGAATAATCACAACCCCAAAGGTATGGTTAGGCTATGTTCACATGGTGTAATTGCGGGGATGTATTTCACCCGCATTTACGCCTTGTGCTCCGGTGGGGTGGGGGAGCGCCGGACCCATAGACATTCATTATTCACGGCGTGTATTCGCCGCTAGTAATTGACGTCACTTCTCTCCCCGCTCGCCGTATTTTGCGAGCGGGGAGAGGAGACGTAATCCATAGTTCTCTATGAGAACTGTGGACTACCGTAATTATTGGGACGTATCTCGCCCGTATTAGAGCGCAGTACGGCGCGAGATACGCCCCAATAGTTGCCGTGGGAACATAGCCTTAAGGTGGTTGCTTTGGGTTTGTTCTCTCTTACCCCAGGTGATTAACGGGAATCACTGACAGTCACACACTTCTGAAGCATTACACAGGGTGATTCGGTTTAATGGCCATCCATGTAATACATGGGCGATGGTGGTCCACCGCATCAGCTCTCCTATCTGTCAGATATAATCCGAAGCATAAGGCCCTCTTTTTTTGATGTCCATATTTCCTAATTGGGTATATGGGCTATGGGGATCTTGGCGAGTACTAGAATAGCTTGAACCCATTCAGGCATATGGACATACCTGTACTTCCAACCTGCATAAAGGGAATATGGAGATGGCTCATGTGCCTAGTCCGCTCCATACATGGCAGGTGCCAGCTGTTAGATACTGCTCCTATCAGCTGAGTTTGGAGATGGCAAAGACAGGGCATTTTTTACTGAGGACCATACATTGAAGAACAAAGCTATTGGCCATAGAAAATGGCACGATTGTGTTCCCCCACCCCCCCCCCTCTTCACATTTCACCCCTCAGAATTTTTTTGGAGAGGGTTTTCTAGTAAGTTATGTTATGGCCATTAAAAAGTATATCTTATTCTGCAGAAAACAAGCCCTCCTATGGCTTTGGAGATGACAAAATAAAGACGTTACGGGGAGGCGGAAACCAAAAATCTGAGAATAGCTGTCATGTAGGGGTTAAGAAATTGAATGAAATGTTCAATTTGGTTTTCTCCTTGACTGTTCCCTTTTTGTAGATTGCTTTATTTATTTATTTTTTTTTCACTTTCTTTTCAATATAATCTCTTTACATTTTCTTACCCAGGACCGAGAACTTACAAACAACGTGAAAAAACTCCCTGGCGTCCCCCTGATGTTCATCATTCAGAACACAATGGTTCTTGACAAGCCGTCCCCAAAGTCCGTCTCCCACGTCCAGGCTCTGCAGGCCAGCCAGCTGTTTCCAGAGCATCAGAAACAGAACATCGAGCATCTGAAAGACGAGCAGGGGCTCCCGCGGGTGACTGAACGCAGGATAAGGAAGAGGAAACGTGTCGGGGGTCCCAACCCCTTAAGCTGCCTAAAGAAAAAGAAAAAAACTGAACCAAAATCCACGACCCCTGGTTCTGAGCAAAAGAAGAAACGGAAAAGAAAGAGAAACAAGCCCTCGGTGAATCCCACCACAGAGACTGCGTGACAAAGACCTCCCCCTAGACTGAATTTATATTTTTAATACTAAATTGTTGAATGGGTTATTACATGAGAAAAGCAGGGCTACTTTCTTCTAGAAACGGCTCCACTCTTGGTGACGGGCTGGGTCTGGTATTGCAGATTAGCATCATTCAAATAAGCTGCAATACCAGACACGGTCTACGGGCCATAGTGGCGCTGTTTTGAAATCTAATCTCATGCAACAGCTTTAGTTCTGGATTATTTTAACGAAGTGTATTTATTCCAGTAAAGTACCTATTCACAGTAGCACTGTAATTGTTTACATTGTGATTGTATTACTGATGAATTTTTCTGGCTCAGTAATTTGGACCTGTGGTCTCCAATCTGTGGCTGTGCTTGTGCATGCCAATGAGCTGACTGAGATTGTAGTGGAAAACTACAAGTCTAGGCAATCCTCTAAATCATTTGGGGTGTAGTGCAATATGTGTTGTAACAAACTGGACAGGTGCAAGACTAGTGCTGTCCACAGTCCAGTCACATTATTATGACCACTTCCTACTCTTCACTCCAGCAGCATGTAGGTCATGTGTAGTGAGCTGGCTTGTTGGGTAGCTAAGGTGTTTGCTAGGCTGTCTCCACACCCATCCGTCATGAAAATGGGATGATTTGCTTTGGGGACGGTGGTAGGATTTCTGGAACGGCGCAGTTTGTGAACTATTTCTGCCGTTCTGTGGACAAAGGCGCCATTGTGAATAAGTGACAAACTGCAAAGCACCAAATGCCATTGATGTGAGAGGTGATTGTCAGCTATGAAGGTGTGCAAGGGTGGTCTGACATGCTACAGCGAATCAGCTCACCACCAAAACCTTTCAGCAAAGCTTATTGTATATGGAGCTCGAAAGCAGTGGAATGTCACTGCACCTCTGCTAACAAAGTTGCATTGGCAGAAAAGGCTTCAATTTTCAGGGAATTATTGTTTTTTTTTTTTTTTCCAACTTGTTTTTCAGGGAATTATTGTAAGTGAACTTTCACTGATTGACAGAGTCATTTTTCACTTTGTTGAGCAGATAGATGTTGGCATGGAAGATGACACACCTCAGTGAATGACCTCCAAACACAAGAACACAAGCGTGGTGGCAGCCCTGTGGCTGGGGAAGGTTTTTGGCGTTCTCTGGGTGACTCATCCATGTTGAAAGCAGTTAACCGATTTCGGTATGAATCCATCCTTGCAGATCATGTACACCCATACTTTCTAAAAATAATGGTAAGGGATGAAGAGCATCCAACCATGAATTAAACAATATACACACAAAATATAATAACGTTTATAATACAGTGTATAAAAACTAACTATAAAACAGTCATAAACTCCAAAAGAAATGGTGAATGAGTCAAATAACTCATTAACAAATAACTGCAAAAATATCAGACATTGTGACTGCCCCAATTATGTCAGTCCCAGAAACAAGAGTGAAGTGCGTGCGTGCGTGCGTGCGTGTGTGCGTGCGTGTATTTATATATATAATCACAAAGTAATATAATATTTATAAGAGTTCAATTATAACAAAGAAAATCACATCACATGCTTATGATCCTGCTGACCCTCAGAACACCCAATGCCAAACGCAGAATTGGGGCATCATCACAATTTCGGATATTTTTTGCCGTTATTTATTTAGTTTCATCCTGCTCATCCACCATTTCTTTCAGATCTTACGACTGTGCTGTTTTATGTATGAACGTTATATTTTGTGTGTATATTGTTTAACCCTTTAACTCACGATAACGTTCCTGTACATCCTAGTACAAAGCCCTTTAGTGCACCATGACATCCAGGAACGTCATGGAGACGTGCTCGCACGAACGCTGATTGATAGCCAGGCTCCTGCACTTGGCGTCTGGAGCGGAGATAATGCCGTCCTCGGTGGTTTAACCCCTTAAGGGCCGTTCACCCGGCACAGGAGAAATACCGGTCGGTTTATCCGACCGGTATTTGTACTGTTTTCGGGCCGTGCACACGGTCGCAGGGCGACGGCTTTTCTCTGCCCGAAAACCTGACGGAAGTATGAACATGTTCTATGTTTTTTTGTCTGAAAAACCACCGGACGGAAAACCCTTGCCGTGGGCACAAGCCATTAGCTACCATGAATAGCGATCGCAGCAACTAAGGAGTTTTGATTGTGGAAGAAAGCACCCTCTGTCCTCCATCAGAACCCCAGCACCAAAATTGGCAACTGAGTTATACTAGCAATCTAATGATCACAAAGTATAGTGTAACAGGTGGAAAAAATAAAAAGTAAACTAAAATAAAAAATGCAGTAAAGCATGCACACCGCCCTTAACCCATTAAAAAAAAATACCTATCACCCCGAAGACAATCCAAAATAAAAAAATAAAAGTGCACATATTTGGTATTGCCACATGGGTAACGACCTATTCTATAAATCTGTCGTGTTACTTTGTGTACTGTGAATGCTGTAAAAAAAAAAAAAAAAAAAAATGGTAGAATTGCAATTTTTGCTTACCCCGCTGCACATAAAATTGAAAAAAGAGTGATTAAAAACTTATATAAAGGCCAGTGTGGTACTAATGAAAACTTCAGATTGCCCACAAATAAAAAGACCTTACACAACTCTGTATGTGGAAAAATAAAAATGTTGCGGCTATCATAAATATTGTTTTACACAAAAACTTTTTTTTTAAAAAGTGCTGCAACATTAAAAAACAGTGTAAATTGGGAATCTCCACAATCGTATCATCCAACAGAGTAAAACTAACATGTCAATTGTGATCAACGGTGAGCGCTGTAAAAAAAAACTACCAGGATTGCTGTAGTTTGTTCACCCTGCCTTCCAAAAACGGATTCAAAGGCGATCAAAAAGTTTTGTGTCTCCAAAAAGCGATACCAATAAAAACGTCAACTAAAGCCGTGAAAAACAAGCCCCTACACAGCTCTGTAGACGGAAAAATAAGCAAGTAATGGCTCTCAGTCTATGATGATACAAAAACATGTTTAAATAAAAATGCAATTTTTTACAAACCTATTTCTATTGAGTGAAAGTAACAACATAAAAAGCTACATGGAATTTATATCATAGCATAGTAAAGTTATGCTGTCATTTATGCTGCACACTGTGTCGAATTAAAAATGGGGCGACTTCTGGAAGGTTTCAGCTGTTCTGGTACCATGGGGGCTTTGCAAATGCAACATGGCCCCACTAAAATCTATAGCCAAATAGCGCTCCCTCCCTTGTACACCCTGCCATGTGCTCAAACGGCAGTTTACACCCACATATAGTTTTTTGCCGAACTTGGAAGAAGTGGTGTAATAAACTTTGGAGTGCTTTTTTTTTTTTTTTTTTTTTTTTTTTTTTCCAGGATTCCTTTTAAAATTAAACATTTTCAGATGAAACTGCAGATTATTGGAAAAAAAATAATAATTTGTTATTTTCACAGCCTAATGTTAAAAAAAAAATCGTCTAACACCTGTGGGGTCAATATACTCACTGCACCCCTGGATATATTCCTTAAGGTGTGTAGTTTTCCAAATTAGTTCTTAGTAGAGGAGTTTAATTTATTAAAGGGGCTGTCTCATCTCAAAGTTTCATAGGATGCATGAATGAAATAATGCTGCTTTGCTCTGTCACTTCCTAGTCAAGCTGTCTGTAATTAGCATATGAGCTCTGTGTATTCAGACTTTTGCTAATTAGATAAATCTCATGCTGTCAGGACCAGGGAAGCTTCTGAGTTGAAGTAAACAGCAATAATTACTGGCTTTTGTCTGAAAGATCAGATAACAAACAAGCTCTCACGGTCCGAAGTTCTGTGCTGCTGCCACGACCTGTGTGATGACGTCACTCCCTGCTATCAGAACAAACAGCAGGGGATAAAGAGTACACAGGTCGGTCAGTTGGGGAACCAGAGAGAGCACAGAAGGTTATAAAATCACTTGTAGCTCATTAACAAAAAAAAAATCAACAACGCAATATATTTGGAAAACATCTTCATTTAGTGATCCTAACATTTTGAAAGCTAATCTTTGTAGCGAGAAAACCCCTTTAAGTTTTAGCACTTTATGGTGCCCGCAAACCTGTAATGGTGCCTAAAATATAGCCTAATAAAAATGAGACCACAAAATCCAGTAGGTGCTCCTATGACTCTGAGGCTTGTGGTCGAGTCAAATACCGCACAAGGGCCACATCTGGGATATCTCTAAAAACAGCAGAAACTGGGCAAGCGATATTGAGTTGCATTTTCCTGTTAACTTCCGTATTCCACCGAATAATGGATAAAAATGTAAAATCTGCAAGAAAAGTGAAATTTTGAAGTTTCACCTCTTTTTAGCTTTCATTTCTATGAAACACCTAAAGGGCAGAATCAGCGTCCAGATCAGCCATGTGAACGTACACTTAAGGTCAGGATCAGAAAAAAACATCAGCTCCGTTTATTCTGTACTGCAAATTAAAAATGTGCAAGAACAGTCACTGTACACAAAAAGGGGCTATTTTTATTCTCTACTTTTTAAGTTTAATAAACCTGATGGTTCTTTTTGTACCATATTACGAAAGCTAAGCAAACATTTGTCTACCATTCATCACTTTTATAAGCTCTAAAGTAATGTTTCCTATTAGCGAAAGGTACCATGTAGGTGTGTGAACACTTAGGGCCACATGTATGAATGCTGAATAGGTCTAAAACTCAGTTTTTTGCCCATAGTAACCTATGGACAACAAAGTGAGTTTTAGACCTAAACAGTTTTCATACATGTGGCCCTTAATGTATATGACTTATAGAGAAACACCCCGAAAACAGCTGTCTGCAGATGAATATCTGGTATGGCTTTAAAAGCCTTTTAAAGTAAAACTACACGTTTCAAGTAAAAGCCTTTAAAGGGGTTTTGCCCAGGAAAAAGTTCCTTCCTCCTTTCGAAAAGGGGGAAAATATAAACAAATCAGTGATCTGAATGCTGCAGGGGTGAGAGGGAGGGGGGTGAGAAAGGATGGGGAAATAAGGGGCGTTAAAAATTAACTCAAAAAATAACATTACAACATGGTTTCTCTATACAGCAGACGCCCCAAAAACCACTTTTCCACAGCCCCTTGAAAGCTCATTATGACCCCTGCATCAATAAGAAGTGATTCAGCAAGGGGCCCGATGGCTCTTGTCAGCCCCTTTGGGGTGTGTCTAATGTAAACATTGTAATTCTTTTCACACCAGCAACTCCTGGGGCCCTATTAAAAGAAAAATAACCCCCTTTCTTGGGGGTCCCCCTGTTTTCATTTTTTAATTCCAAGTCCCCAGCAGCCGTGTTTTGGCTGCAGGGTCACATGCTTGCTTACATCACATTTCATTTCCAAATGCGGGTGAAAACAAGCATGTGACTTTTTAAAAGCAATCAGGGCTGGGTGGGACGCCCCCCTTTCGGGAGCCAAGAATGAAAATCGAAGACTGGGGAGATGCAGCGCTGGAACCAAGGGGCCAAAGGGAGGTGAGATTACGTTTTTTTTGTATTATACTGGGGATTTTCTGGTTAGATTTAGTTATGCGGTGGACAACCTCATTAACCCATGCTCGAAAATTCTTGTAATTTAAATTTATTTTTTTTAACAGAAAATGATTCCTTTAAATTATACAGCTTATTTTATAAAAAAAAAAAGTCTTCTAATAGCTACATAGGCTTAAAAATGCAAAAGTTACAGAATGAGAAGAGACAAGAATAAGAAAAATTTCTGTGTCTAAAGGGACTAAAATGGTTCCATCCTTAAGAGGTTAATGGAAAACACGAGAAAGTTTAGGTTTTTTTTTTTCTACTTCGAAAACTTGATACTGAGCTTCGGAAACACATATTTTGCTGTTGGTTGGTAAAAACTTGATATGTAGAGGTAACAATACAATGAACCCAACCTTGAAAACTGCTTTCTACTTCCGTTAAAGTCACGAAACGGTTCAAGGGGCCCCCAGTAAGTCTATGTCTCGCTATCACGTGAAAATAAAGTTTGTTGTGGTGACCAAACTAAAAAGTACAATGTACAATGATTAAATGAGGACGGTGGCGCGATAAATCTAAAAACTCTATAATTATGATCTGTTGGGGAATTTTACAGCCTGACTGCAAATGACTTAGTCCAGGGAGTATTATGTTTGATGCAGAAGTGTATACTTTTTTCTATACTGTGATTTATATTTCTATGCTTTTTTTATTTTTTTCCTTAACGGATTTCAAAAACATGGGCTTTAATAGGAATTTCCTTATCTGCGCACACTGGTGCATGTGTGGTACTACTAGCCACACTCGCCTCTCACCTAGCCAGCCAGTAAGTTCTACTCTGCACTGACGATGGGCAATCACCTCGAAACAACTGTCTGTAGATGAACTTCACAGGCTTGGTTCCTGTCCTTTTCACATTGCAAGACTTAGGGAGACATGTATGAAGGAAGACGCTTCGAAGTGAATTGTTGAATCTCGTTTTCAGTGTATAATGCGCCTGAATGTATGAAAGTGGTTTTTGTGTGTTCATAAATGGAGTCTAAAGTTCATCGCGCTTTGCCTGTGTGTTAGGCGCATTATGTAACTTAGGCACATTAGTGATTAGTAACATGTATAAAGGCTATAGATAGGCTGGAAATAAAAGGCATTAGAATAGCATGTCAGTGTTCAGAAACTATGACCTGTGCTGTGCTGGCTCTTACTGTATGTAGAATAAAGGGTGAGACTGTATCTGAGTGGTTTAAAGAGATCTTTCACATTCAACGCATGGAGGAGTTAAAGGGGTTGTCTTGCTACAAAGAATAGCTTTCAAATTGTAGGGAACACAAAATAAAGACATTTTCCAAATATATTGCTTTGTTCATCTGTTTTCTTTAAGGAGATACAAGTGAATTTATGACCTCCCTGGCTATTTCAGTTCCCTCAGTAATCGACATGTGTATATCTCTCCCCCCTGCTGTTTGTTCTATGTGATAGCAGTGAGTGACATCATCACACAGGTCGTGGCAGTGTCTGTGCTGCTGGGCAGTAAAAAGCTTGATTTATTTCATGTAAACAGCACTGTAAGTTGGTCTTTTGTTTGAGGGATCAGATAAAAAGTCCTGTTAGTAGTTTCAGAAGCTTCTGAGCTAATCTGATCTAATTAGCAACTGAGAACACAGAGCTGGATACACCACAGAGCTTATGCAAAATTCAGTCAGTCTGAACCAGGAAGTGACAGAGTATTTCATTCATGCAGCCTATGAAACTCTGTAGGGAGACAACTCCTTTAAGAACGGATGACACCCAACAGTTTGAGAGATTCTATGGGATTTGGGAGGATTGGATAGTCTTTACGGCATCATCAGAGTATGACTCGCTCCACCACACTCATTAGGGTTCCTTCTCATTTTCACCTTGGTTCTACTTTTCAATAGACCGTCCTCCGAAACACTATGATGACAACTGTGTTAGTGGTGGGCCCTCTCTGTGGATCGCATTTAGATTACCTGTGTTATCGTTCCACAGCAATCATTTATTATTTTAGTACATTGCTAGTTAAATATAGTTAATATAATTGAAGAGGTTTGCTTACTTTTTAATTTACTCTAATGATATCCTTTGTTTGTATGTAGATATAGTAATGTGATCTACGCCGATTTGCCTATAGGATCACTGTTTATCTGTAGCTAGAAGCAAAACCTTACTATTTCTGTTACCGCATTCCGTACTTATATTTGAAGTTGTTCTGCATTGGAATGTTTTTTGTTTTTTTTTTGTTCTTGCATTTACTTTGAAATGATTGTTATTTGTTCTCAAAGTTACTTGATATATATCTTTCTACATATTCTTAATAAAGCACTTTGAAAAAGGAAAAGAATAAAGGGTGAGAGCAGCAAAAATAAATTTCAAATTTAATGTAGTAAAAAGGATAGAAATAGGAGATATTGTTATATTTTTGGGATATATACTGTTATATTAATTTTATATGATAAAATGTTTTTGTTACATTTAAATAATTTAATATTATATAGTTTGATAATAATCAGAAATTACTTTTTATTATTGTACTGGTTGAAGTTGAGAAATATTGGACATTTTTTGCCAGAAAAAGGGTGAAAAACACAATCATACATGTCTCCCTTAGTCTTGGTGCCCCTGAACCGGCTGCTCTGCTACATATTTCTCGTGCACCTGTGCCCAAAACTGGACTTGATATTCCATGTATGGTCTGACTAGTGATTTACAAAGGGCAGCAGGTGGTCTCCATGATTAGCATTGTTATCTTGCAGCGCTGGGGTCTTGGGTTAAAGTTCTACCAAGGATAACACCTGGAAAGAGTCTGTATAATCTCCCTGTGTTGGCGCCAGTTTCCTCCAATTTGAGCCCCAATAGGAACAGGGACCAACATGAATAATGACAATCTTTGTACATCGCTATGGAATATAACGGTGCTATATAAATGAATAAAGTAAGAGAACGATTTTCTTGATTTGTGCATCAATACCCCTGTGATATACCCCTGACTTTTTTTGCCAAAATTTTGGTTCTTCACATATGGGGCCCCTTAGTATGAAAACTGTGTGCTGGAAGACTTTTTTGTTCCCCTAGAACCAAATCAGACCCAAACTTTCATTTCTATGAGCTTTGGAGAAATAAAAGCTGGCTCTTTTTGGTTGCCATGACCCAAAAAAGACATTTTTCTCTAACCTTTTTTTCATACATAAGGCCCATAGTGAATACCAACAAGAAATAGAGCAAGTGTAGTTCAAAAGAAACTACGGTTTGCTCTATTTTTTCTATGGGGTAAACGTAGTATGTGTTGCGGGTCCCTTTTTTGTAGTATCCTGCCAGTGAAGAGCAAAACACTGTGTGAACACATCCTGTGCTCTTATTGTGAGGTGCAAGTGTCTCGTTGCTACAGCCCAAATTTGAAGTGGCAGACCATAGGTTTATGGCCAGGACCTAAAATTATAAATTTAGGCCAAAAGCTTATATAGACCAGGCCCTAGCATTATATGACGCAGGACCATAGCTTTTATATAGACCGGGCCAAGATTATATAGACCCCAAACCCAAGCTTATATAGCCACGGACCAAGCTTATTAGACACCGAACCATAACTTATTAGATTTGGACCATAGCGTATATGCCCCAGGCCCAAAAATATAAAGAGCAGGACCTAGCTTATATAGTTTAGGCCCAAAGCTTTTAAAATAGCGCAAAACATAGGTTATAAAAAACAAAACCCAAAATTTTATTAGAGCAGGACCATAGCTTTTTTATTAGACGCAGGCCTAGCATTATATAGACACAGAACCATAACATTATATAGACGCAGGACCATAGCGTTATATAGACGCAGGACCATAGCATTATATAGACACAGAACCATAACATTATATAGATTTAGGACCAAAGATTAATAACGCAAACCCATGAATTATATAGACGAGCCCAAAATTTAAATTTTAGATTTAGGACCCAAAGATTATAGACGCAGGACCATAGCGTTATATAGACACAGAACCATAATATTATATAGACGCATGACCATAGCTTTATAGACACAGAACCATAACATTATATAGATTTAGGACCATAGCGTTATGTAGACGTAGGATATAGACGCAGAGTCATAGCATTATATAGATGTAGGACCAAAAAAACTTATATAGAGTAGGACCAAGATTTAAATAAAAGGCAGGCCCATGCATTATTAGATGTGGACCATGCATTATATAGATAGAACCATTGCTTCTTAGACAAAAGGGCCTAGCATTTATTGACGCGGACGTAGCATTATATAGACGTAGGCCCATATGTTATATGACGAAGGACCATGTGTTATTAGATGTGGGGACCAAGCTTAATGAGAAGGACCTTTGCGGTTTATAGACGAGGACGACAGTTTTATTAGATGTAGGACATAGCGTTAAAAGACGAAGGACCTTTGGGTTTAAATTGACCAGGACGAAGCATTAAAAGCGTAGGCCATCGTTATATGACGCAGGCGATAGCGTTATAGCAGGACCATAGTTTTTAAAAACAAGGACCATGTTATAAGACAAAGGACCAAGAACTAAATAGAATAGGACCTTAAGTTATATGACCGGACCATCTTATAAACACGAGGACCATAGCATTTGTAGACGTGGGGACCATAGAGTTATATAGGACGCGATCATAGCATTATTAGTTTAGGACCTGAGTTTTAAGATGGGGACCATAGCATTATTAGATGTGGGACCATAGCATTTATAGATGTGGCATAGTTTATTAGATGTAGGCCCATTGATTCTATAGAGGACCTAGCATTTATAGCGTAGGCCATGCATTATAAAAACAAGGGCCCAAACGTTATATAGACGCGGGGACGATAGCATTCTATGATTTTCTAGATGTGGGACCATAGCATTATATAGATGTAGGCCCAAAAGCGTTATATAGATGTAGGCCATAGCTTTTATAGATGTAGGACCATAGCATTATATAGACGTAGGACCATAGCGTTATATAGACGTAGGACCATAGCGTTATATAGAAGTAGGACCATAGCTTTATATAGACCAAGGACCATCGTTATATAGACAAAGGACCATATAACAATTTAAAAAATGGACCATAGGTTTTATATAGGGGGGCCCCATGCTTTATATACACTAGGAAAAAGGGGGTTTTATATAGAAAAGGGACCATAGCGTTATTGACATGGGAACAAAAATTTTTATAGACTAAGGGCCATAGCATTATATAGACTAAGGGCCATAGCATTATGTAGACGTAGGACCATAGCATTATATAGACGTAGGACCATAGAGTTATATAGACGCAGAGTCATAGCATTATATACACGTAGGACCATAGAGTTATATAGACGTAGGACCATAGCATTATATAGATGTAGGACCATAGCTTAATTGTTGGATATAGATTATTAGATGTAGGCCATTCATTCTATGACGGCCATAGCTTATATAACGTAGGCCCAAAGCTTATTAGACAAGGGACCATAGCTTTATATAGACGCGGACGATAGATTATATGATCTTTACATGATGTGACCAAATAGCTTTTATATGATGTGGCCATAGCGTTATATAGATGTGGCCATAGGTTATTGATGTGGGACCATGCTTTATATGATGTGGGGACCATGCGTTATATAACCAGGCCCAAAGCTTAATAGATTTAGGCCCAAAAGAATTATATATACGCAGGACCGTAGGTTTATAGGCGGCATACTTATAAAAAAACCATAACATTATATAGATTTAGGACCATAGCATTATGTAGACGTAGGATATAGACGCAGAGTCATAGCATTATATAGATGTAGGACCATAGAGTAATATAGACGTAGGACCATAGATTTTTTAAATAAAATGTAGCCAAAAGGGTTATATGACGAAGGCCCATAGCTTTTAAATGACGCAGGCGACGCTTAATGTGTGGGCCCCAACATTATATAGACGTGGAAATAGATTATATAGAGAAGGACCCTACTTTATTTTAGAGGGGGGCCATAGTTTAATAGAAAAAGGGCCCAAGAGTTATATAGATTGGGAAACCAAGTGTTTTAGTGTAGGACCATAGCACTATATAGACATGGCCAAGAGTTATATAAACGTAGGAATGTTATATGATAAGGGCCATAATTTTTTAAAAAAAGGGATATAGAGTTATATACACTTAGGACCTGCTTATATCAGTGGACCATACGTTTATGACAAGGGGACCATGCTTAATAGACGAAGGCCAATGCTTTAAAGACGTGGGACCATAGATTATTTTACCGTGGGGCCCATAGCATTTACGTAGGCCCAAGCATTATATGCCGTAGGACCATAGCATTTTAAGAGTAGGACCTGGGGTTTTTAACACACAACGGACGATAGCGTTATATAGAAAAAGGACCTAGCATTAGATAGCATAGGACCATAGTATTTTATGCGGGACCATACGTTATATAGATGCAAGACCATGGGATTTATAGATGTGGGGATCAAATAGCTTTATATAGATGTGGTCATAGCTTTATATAGACCAGGACCTAAAAAAATTTATAGAGTAGGACCATGCATTTTTTTGACGTAGGCCCAAAGCGTTATAAGACACAGGACCAGGGGTTATTAGAGACCCCAACACTTATAAAAAGAGGATTAGCGTTATTATAGAGCAAGATTAAATTTTTTGGGTAGGCCCTAAAAAGGTGGACCAAAAGGTTTATAAGAGAACCCCATAGCGTATATAGCAAAGGGGACCTAGCGTTATATAGCACGGACGACGATTATATGAGTAGGACCATAGCATTATTGGGTAGGACCTTGATTATTTTGACAAGGACCATAGTGTACTAGACGCGGCGATAGGTTATACGCGGACCATAGCTTTATAAAGAAAGGGGACTAGAATTTTATAAGACATTGGGACCATGCATTATTGGGACATTGGACCATAGAGTTATATAAAGTAGGACCTGGCATTTATAAAACAAGGGGCCAAGAAATTTAAAAGTTGGACAAGCTTTTTAAATAGACTTGGCCCCATTTGGGGTTTATATAAATAGGCCCCTAATTATGACTAAGGGCATGCATTTATGGGTAGACCATAGCACATATAGACATGGGGATCTGGGTTTTATAGACTAGGCCATAGCACTTTTATACATGGGGCCCTGCATTTATAGAGTAGGACCTAGATTATATAGACAAGGGGGCCATGCATTTTTAGCCAAAACCATAGCAATATAACGAGGCCCCATGCTTATATGCCGTAGGACCATGCATTAATACAATAAAAAAAAATCGGGGCACACTAAAAAAAGTAAACATCAAGGTAAATAGGAAATATTGGAAAGCATTCTGCTAAGGGAAAAATTATGAAAAACCCGGGGGACTCTTTTTAAGCTCCCTCCCAATAGCGCCCGGGGGACCCCAACGGGTGAGTCCCTAACCCTAAATTTTACCTCATGGGAGTTTCGACTACAACTTCTCAGTTGCACAAATTAGCCGTAGGCCCATAGCATTATATAGAGGGACCATGGGGTTATACACACACGGGATAGCGTTATTAGACAAAGGACCTAGCTTGATAGAATAGGCCCATAGTTTTTATAAGACCAGGACCATGGTTATATAGATAAAGCCCATAGCATTATATAGATGTAGGATCATAGCTTTATATAATGTAGGATCATAGCTTTATATAGCACAGGACCATACTTATATAGACGGGGGGCCATAGGTTATATAACACAAGGGACCTGGTTATATGGTAGGCCCATAAATTATATAGAGCGGGACGATAGCATTATAAGAACAGGCCCAAGGTTTAATAGCGAGGATCATAGTGTAAGTAGACTAGGACCATAGCATTATATAGACGTGGACCATGCATTATAGTGTAGGACCATAGAGTTATATAGAGCAGGACGATGGGGTTATAAAAATTTGTAGGACCTAGCATTATATGGACGTAGGCCCATAGTTAAGACCAAGGACCTTTGGTTTTACATAACGCGGACGATAGGTTATCGCGACCATAGCTTTTATAGACAAAGGGGACCATAGTTTATTAGACTTTGGACCATAGATTTATAGACTTGGACCATAGGTTATATAAACTGGGCCATAGCATTTATGAAAAAGGGCCCAAATTCATTTTAAGCGTGGGGACCTGCTTTTAAATGACGTAGGCCCAAGGTTATATAGACATTGGACCAAGATTTATATAAACGTAGGACCTAGCATTATATAGACAAAGGGAAAGCATTATATAACTTGGGGAACCCCCTGCATATTTAGACATAGGATCATAGAGTTATATAGACGTAGGACCATAGCACTATATACACATAGGACCATAGCATTATATAGACGTAGGACCATAGCATTATAAAAACGAAGGCCATGCATTAATAGCCCAAAGGCCCTGCATATATGAGTAGGACCATGCATTAATAGCCTGGGACCATGCACTTTTTTCTAATACAAAAATAGGGGCCAAAAAAAAATTTAAAAACATCAAGGTATATAGGAATTTTGGGAAATGCATTTACTGAAAGGGGAAAATAAAAAAAACCTGGACTCTTAGTTTAAGCTCACCCCCCATAGGTAAAGGGGGATCCCAGAACGGTGGCCCCTAACCACTAACTGTTACCTCCTAGGATCTGTTCAGACTCAATTCTCAGTTCACTTATAGCCGAGGACCATGCATTAATAACGTAGGACCATGAGTTTAACACACAGGACATAGCGTTTTTGACAAAGGGACCATAGCATTAGATAGACATAGGACCATAGTACTATATAGACGCAGGACCATAGCGTTAATGATGCAAGACCTAGCGTTTTTAAAACGTGGGACCAAGCATTTTTTAAAGATGGGCTTAGCTTTAAAAGGGGTTGGGATCATAACTTTATATAACACAGGACCAGCATTTTTTAGGTAGGACCATGCTTTTTTTAGGTAGGCCCATGATTATAAAACGTGGCCCATAGATTATATGCGTAGGATCATAACTTAATAAATGTAAAGCATGCGTTATTAAGGAAGCCTAGATTATATAGATTAGGATCTAGCTTTTTTAAGACACAGGACCTTGCTTAAAAACCCGAAACCTTAGCATTATATAGAAAAGGGGACGATACATTATATAATCATTATATGGTGGCCCCATGGATATATAGATGTAGGACCATAGTTTTTAATATGACGGGGGACCATGCGTTATTTGATTAGGACCTAGCATTATATAGACGTAGGCCATAGGTTATTAACGGGCCATAGCGTTATATAACACAGGACCACGCTTTATATAGACGTAGGACCAAAGCATTATATAGACGCAGGACCATAGCGTTATATAGACACAGGACCACAGCACTATATAGCCTAAGGACCATAGCATTATATAGATGCAGGACCTTAGCATTATATAGACATTGGACCATAGCATTATACGCAGGACCATAGCGTTATATAGACGTAGGACCATAACATTATATAGACGCAGGACGATAGCATTATATAGACACAGGACCATAGCGTTATATAGACGTAGGATCATAGTGTAATGTAGACGTAGGACCATAGCATTATATAGACGTAGGACCATAGAATTATATAGACGTAGGACCATAGCATTATATAGATGTAGGACCATAGAGTTATATAGACGCAGGACGATAGCGTTATATAGATGTAGGACCATAGCATTATATGGACGTAGGACCATTTTGTTATCCCTAATAGCACAGCAGGGGGGCAGCCTAACAGCAAGCAGGGGGGGGGCGCTTAATAGCATAGCAGGAGGCAGCTTAATAGCATAGCAGGGGGCAGCCTAATAGTATAGCAGGGGGCAGCTTAACCCCTTCACGACCTTGGCCTTATCCATACGTCCTGGTGGTTGGGGGTTTCACGCACCTGTACTTTTGTATACGTCCTGTGTATCGCGCGAACTCTAACGCTTTGTTCGCGCGATCGGCGCGGGGTGTCAGCTGTATATTACAGCTGACATCCCGCACCATCGGCCCCGACCCCGGATCTCTCCGGGTGGGGGGGGGGGGGGGGGCGGATAACCCCTAATTATCGCGACGATCGGGTCGCAATAACTAAGAGAGACGCAGGAGGAGATCGCTCCTCCTGCGTCTCTGTCGGCGGCAGCATGCGCACGGATCGGGCGATCCGTGCAGCCCTGCCCTCCCTACAGACACCACGTGAGGGCAGAGAATGCCTTCCGGGTTGTCTATGACGTCACGACGCCCGGGCCCGTGCCCTGTGGGCATGACCCGGCATTGTGACTGACAGTTGTCATAGGAACCAGTCATAGCAACAAGCTATGCACTGATTCCTATTGAATGAGAGATCTAAAGATCTCTCATTCAAATCCCCATATGGGGAAAAGTAAAAAATAACGTGAAAAAGTGAAAAAAAAGTAAAAAAAAAAGTGAAAAACATGTAAAACACAAACACAAAAAATAAAATAAAAATACGTACACCGCCCTTTTCCCCTTTACAAACGCCAATCGCCCCAAAAATGATCAAAAATAAATAAAGTCCCCTTTTTTGGTATCCCCGGTGCGAAACGACCTGCCCTAAAATCTGTCTGTTAATTAACCCGACGAGAACCGAAAAAAAACCAAAAAGACAATCCAAAATTAAATTTTTGGTTCACCCGCAGCAAAAAAAAAAAGGAATAAAAAAGCGATCAAAACCCCTTAAACCCCAAAATTTGTACCAATTTAAAAACGCGTTCATCCCCAAAAAAAAAATTCCTATACAGCTTGTATACGAAAAAATAAAAATTTGTATAGCTCTCAGAAGATGCGATGCATAAATATTTTTTTAACACTAAAAACATTTTCTTTTTTTTTAAAGTGCTTCAGCTTAAAAAAAAAACTATTTTAAAAAGGGTATCACCATAATCGTGGACCAAAGAGTAAAGCTAAATTTCCGGATAGGGATGGTGACCCCCTTTAAAAAAAAAATAAAAAAAACACTCTAGGGTTGCAGTATTTTTTTCACCGTGGCCTCCAAAAAATTGGGTTTAAAAGTGATCCCAAAAAACCTTGTCCCCCCAAAAAAGAACTAATAAAAAAGTCAAATCTTGCAAAAAACAAGTCCCCACACAGCTCCAAGCACAGAAAAATTTAAAAAATTTGGTTTTTCGGACTACGGGGGATGCAAAAACGTATTTTTTGGTTGGGAAAAAAATGTTTTTATTGTAAAAAAGCGTAAAAAAATAAAAAAAATATCAAATTGGGTTCGGGAATCTATTGACCCGCTGAGTAAAGTACCCTTCAAATAAACCTTTTAAGTGACCGCTATAAAAATAAAATAAAAAACACCCAAGATTGTGTATTTTGTTAAAACATCTCACAAAAACCTTAATAAAAAAAGAACAACATCATATGCACCCATAATGGGACCAAAAAAATTCAACCATCCCAAAAAACAAGCCCATACACAGTCTGCACAAAGCAAAAAAAAAAAGTTATCTGTAGAATAGGACAAAATAAAACCAATTTTTTTAGACTTATTTTCTACTGTGTAAAAAATAATAATACAGAAAAAACTATATAAAATCTATATCATTGTAAATTGTACCGACCCCCATGTAAGTTAAATCATTTAACTGCACGGCGAATGCTGTAAAATTGAAAAACAAAAACAATGACCCCGTGA
>JAODAL010022246.1:0-65188 GCA_025379985.1 Phyllomedusa bahiana | reverse complement strand
TACAGAAACCGAAACTATACCCCTTCTTGGATACTTCTATCTTTTCTGCCCCTAGGGGGTTTTTGGGACCTCAGATTGTATGGGGAAACCCTTCGGACCGTAAAGCTTATCCCACTACAGCAGCCCCATGCACCTAACACTAAGAAGTCGCAAACCCTACCCCAACCCAAAACCGATACCCCGCATAGTCCCAAAAATAAAATTTCTTAATCCAGGGCCTAAAAGAAATAACCAATCTTTTTCCAGGAAGAGGTTACCGTTAAAATTTGTTACTTTCAGGCCCAAAAACCACCGCACCGAATGACTCAAAACTGCCCAAGACTTTAAAAAAAATAAGAACACAGGATACGTATTTCCTTTAGTTTTAAAATATCACCCCTTTCACGTTTCAAAATTCATAACGTGTTTAAAAAAACTTTGGGACTTTTCCTTAGAGTTCCAAATTCCTCAAATAGCCGAATTCCAAAAAACCTACCGTTACAGTGTTTTAAAGAGAGAGGAATCTAGTGTTTTATCGGGTTTAAAAAAAAGGACATAGGATCCTAAAGCCCAGTAACTAGAAAGATGACGTTCACCTCCACCGAAAGGCATTTTCCCCTTGTTGGGATGGGGCCAATGCTCTTCGGAAATTAAGGGGGGAATTCTTCGCTTTCCAAAAAAAGGGAAAAATTTTTCCCATAAAGGGTTTCTCACCTGTTATCCAATTTTGTGATAAACTCATTAAGTGCCCCTGCGGCCCTGGGAAAACTTTGGGCCCAAAAACATAACAACCCATAAATAATAGTTTTTCTAAACAAAAAATCGCCCAAATACGGTTTTGAAAAGGGGACATTGCTCTCTAAAACCAGCAACTTCTTAACTTTCATACCAACCTTCACAGTTGCTTTTTTCAGGTTATAGGGGCAGATCCCTATGCCCCCCGTGGGGCGATCGAAACAGCCATTCTCCAAAAAACGGGAACGGTTCTGGATTCACAATTAACACCCTGACCTAAGGGTTTTAAAAACCGGGGAAATACGATATTTAAGGGTTTCTAAGAAATTTGTTTTTCCCTTTTGTCAAAATTACTAGCCATCTTTTTTTCCCTAGTCCTTTTGTCTTTTCAGGGTTGTATATATAATATAATATATAAATTTTCATTTGTTTTATTTTTTTATATATTTTTTGTATTTATGTTTTTCCTTGTACTTTACTCTTATGTTTATTGTATTTCTTTTTTTTGTCTTGTAGCTCAAATTTATTTTACCCCCACCCGGTAATTTTTTTTTCCCCGTTCCTCCCCTTTTTTGGTTTTTCAAACCTCTAGTCCTTTTTTCCCCCTTTTACGGACATTATGTACTCCTCTGCTATCCTCTACGCTGTTTTCTCTAGATTCACCTTCTATTTTATATTTCTTTATCTTTGTTCTATTAATATATCTCCTTTTTATCCTTCTGTCCTTTTTTCCCTTTAAATATACCGCCCCTTAAAGTAGTAATTTTTTGTCATTAAAACAATGACAAATTTAACCCCCCAAATTTGTCTTTCTTCCCCAGCCGCATAGTCCTTTTGCCGTGTTCCCTTTACGGGCCCCCGCGGCCCCTATTGCGAATCACGCCCTGCCCCGACTTTGCCTTATTTCCTAAATGGTTTTATTGGCCTGGCGGCTTTCCCCCCCCATTTCCGGGCGCCCATTTTCCCGGGTCCCCCCAAGGGTCAGTCGCCCCCGGGCCCTCTCTCCAAACTCTCCCGGGGTTTTGTCCTTTCTCCCGGGCCTTTTAGGGATGGGTCTTGTTAACCCTTTAGGGTCTTCTTATGCGGTCCTATTCCCAAAAGCTTACCCCATCCAAATCTATTTCACAGCCCCCTATATTTAAAAGGGCCCGACCCCTTTTTTATGCGGATTGGAAACTCCGCTGCAGCTTCCTCCCCAGTGGCGGTATGTCTCTCTTTTTTTTTGGGTTTTTTAGGGGCCCATTTCTTATGCTCTTACTTAAGAATTTATTTTTTTTACCCTTTCTTTGTTCCTTCCCTTTGTTCCCTATTTTTTTATACTTTTTTGGGATATTCCCCCGTTTATGCTCCCCCTGTTTTTTAGGTTAAACCAATATACTTCTTACCTTAGTTCGGCATTCATTTAGGGTTTTTTACCCTTTTATAATCTTTTTTCCCCTTTTTTTCCTTTTTCTCCCCTTTTTTTTTCCCCTTTTTTTTTTTCCCTTTCCCCCCCCCCTTTTTTTCCCCACCCTTTATATGTTTATTAATTAAATTTTTTTTTTTAAAATGTTTGTTATTTACTTATTCATTTATCTCTACAGTTTTCTTTGTTTAAAAATCACTGAGCCCAATAGTGTAAATTTAAAAAAAGACAAACAACCCTTTGTTCCTTTTCCTTTTTATATTTCCCGCAAGAAACGGGAAACTTTTTTAAAACTGATATGTATGGGTTATAATAAAATGTACAAAAAGAGTGCAATTTTTTCCAATTTAAAACTTTTTTTTTTGGTGATTGTAAATAAATACCCTTTAAAATTTCAATTTTTTTGGTGTGCGGGGATTTTAAAAAAAATATATGATAAAATGGGGCTCTTTAGTCTTCTTTTCCCCTTATATAGCACCCATTTCTCTTTTTTTATTTGGTGTGCGAAAACCCTTTTTTTTTCTTTCAGTAACAAAATCCTTTGGGTATATGGGACCAAGGTCTTTAAGGGAAATGGGAGAGGTGAAGCGACCCGTAGGTTTTGGACGAGGCCGGGTTTTTGGGCAAAGAGGTACAGGCCCCCGGGCAAAGTCTCTAACATCCCCCGGGGCGGAGTTGGGGGGCCCAAAAAATACCGAGAGATTAGCTGCAGAGATTTATGGATTCCAGGGTGACCAGCTGTTCGAGAGGCATGTCCCCACTTTAGGATACGAGGCTGCATGGCAGGACGTACGTAGGTCTTCCTGGGAGGCAGCTGTTGAAGATCCACGGGAGCCGCCGTGAGGAGCCGTTCAGGAGGAATTATGTGCTGCAGAGGCGGCTCTAGGCGCACAGTGTCCGAGGATCTCTAGAGGGCATCCGCCCTGACGTTCTGTTCAGCTGGCCGACAGTGAAGGAGGAAGTTAAAGCGGGCGAAGAAGAGCGACCACCGGGCTTGCCGAGGATTCAAACGCTGAGCAGACTGGAGACACAGCAGATTTTTGTGATCCGTGAAGATCTCAATGGGATGGCGAGCCCCCTCCAGTAAGTATAATCTCCAAAAAATTGGGAATCTCGCAAGAGAACAAAGAGTGACCTTTGATCACTATATTTACTATTTTGCCATAGGCAAACTTAAGTTTGCCTATGGCAAAATAGTAAATATACCCTCCAGTTAGTGACGCCATTCTTCCAGGGCTAATTTTATGGCCAGAAGTTCCCGATCACCGATAGTGTAATTACGTTCTGCAGGAGTGAAGGTCTTAGAGAAGAACCCACAGGTCCGCAATCTCCCTGAGGAGGACTTTTGAAGAAGGACAGCGCCGGCACCTACTGAGGAGGCGTCCACTTCTAGGACAAATGGGCGCTGTGGGTCTCGGCGAGACAGAACCGGAGCTGAAGCGAATGCTGCTTTAAGACGCTTAAAGGCTTCTTGGGCCTCGGGAGGCTAGGACTTGGGATTAGCCTTCTTCTTGGTGAGGGCTACAAGTGGGGACACCAATGAGGAGAATTGCGGGATAAACTGCCTGTAATAGTTAGCGAACTCCAAAAAGTGCTGGATGGAGCGGAGACCCACTGGTCGGGGCCATTGCAGGATCGCTGAAAGCTTGGAGGGGTCCATCTGGAGACCTTGATCCGATATGATGTACCCTAAGAAGGGCAAGGAGGTGCGTTCAAACAGGCATTTCTCCAGTTTAGCATAGAGCTGGTGGGTACGGAGACGTCTGAGCACCTGGCGGACGTGGTGGCGGTGAGTCTCTAGATCTGGAGAGAAGATTAAGATGTCGTCCAGATAAACTATGACGCAGACGTAGAGCAGGTCGCGGAAGATCTCGTTGACGAAGTTTTGGAACACAACCGGAGCGTTACAGAGGCCGAATGGCATGACGAGATATTCGAAGTGGCCGTCATGGGTATTCAAGGCCGTCTTCCATTCGTCGCCTTCCCGGATACGAATCAGGTTGTAAGCACCGCGTAAATCCAATTTGGAAAAAAATTTTGCGCCACGTAGGCGATCAAACATTTCCGAGATAAAAGGCATGGTGTATCTTTTTTTTCTGTTGATTTTTTTTTTTAATTCCAAACTTTATTTCAAAAGCAAGCGTTACACCCGTAATGATCGGGAAAAATAAGCATATTGAACAGGAGCACATGGTAAAAGAAAACATCCAAAATAGGTCTGCAAAAGGTAACAAACATATGCATAGAAAGCACAGATATAGCTACACATATATACCAATACGGCAAACAAGCTAGCATAATATAGGTCTCCTAATGATATAAGTAGCATAAACCTGGGCACTCTAAGTCTGATGTAGGAATAACTAACATAAACACAACTATTTGCTGTCTGCACACTGATGTAGAAAAAAATGTATCGAATGGCGCTGGCTGGCGCAGGCCCCACACCAGGGGCAGAAAAAAGGAGCAATCATCCCAGAGAGGAAATAGCCGCCCACCTACTGACCAGCGTGGCTACACACAGGAGGCAAACTCAGGAGAAGCTGTAAAGGCAATCTATGGCCCCCACACCCGCCCGTATCTCTCTCTCCCTACCATGTTGTCTAGCCTCAATTCCTCCATGCGTTGGAGGAAAAAGATCTCCTTAAACCAGTCAGTCAAAGAAGGGGGGGTCGCCGATCACCAGAGTCTCGGGATTAGGACTCTCGCTGCCACCAACATGAAGACGATGATATTCCCTTTTGAGATTGCCGACGGGATCATGGATAGCAGCAGGACCGCTGGGTCGTTCTGCAGCTGTGTACCTGTCACGAGTTTAATGATAGCGATCACCTTCTCCCAAAAGGGGGAAATAGTCGGGCAGCTCCACCACACATGCCCCATCGTCCCATCAGCTTGACCACATCTCCAGCACTGTGGAGATACTGCCGGGTAGAACCGATGCAGCAGAGCAGGGACCCGATACAATCGGGAGATGATTTTGAAATTTAGCTCCTGAAGACGACAGGAGATTAACGATTTATATGCTAACATATAAGATTTCGTCCAGTCTTCAGACGATATAAATCTTTGAAGCTCCCGCTCCCAGGCCAGCTGATGGGGGGGGGGGATGCTCGGGTCAATCCCTGCACAATAAGGCAATATGTTTGTGAGATGAGATGGGTCGGGGAACCATCCCGAATGCAGAGATTCTCGAAGGGCGTTAAGGCTCGATGCAAATTTAGTTTTACATTATTAAGCATATAAAAGTGCTGGATCTGTATCCACCGGAACCAGTCAATCGACTCCATCCCCCTCACCTGGGTAATTTCCCCCCAAGTTTTCAGGGAGGAGTGGGCGAGAAGATCCCTGAAAACAATGGGTTTGATGCATCTACCAGTTCTTAACGCCGCAAGCTCAGGGTTACCAATGACCGGGGTCAAAGGACCATTGGCCCAAAACAGGTCCAGCTGCCTACCATATGCCCTCCACGTGAGCATCGTTGCTTGTGCGACCCGCGGGAGGAAAACAATGCGGGATTTGGGGAGAAACTCCCCCTCAGCCGTCCATGGCAGTGCCGTCAGTGGTGCCTCACACAATGAGGCTTCCAGCGAGACCCATAGTTTGGTGTGCCTATGATAGAACCAGTCTAGTATTCTAACTGTGGAGGCCGCCAAGTAATAAGCTTTTATATACGGCAGGGATAGGCCCCCCCTCCTCCCGTGGTCTAATGAGCGTATTCCTTGCTATCCTGGGCTTCTTCTTGCCCCAAATAAACAAACTGATGTTCCTTTGGAGTGACTTAAAAAAGGAACCCGGGAGGAGGAGGGGTATCGTCTGAAACAGATACAAAAGGCGGGGGAGGATATTCATCTTCACTATATTGATACGGCTGATCCATGAGAAGTCTCGCCTATCCCACCGCGCTAGGTTGGAGGAGAGAATGGCCATTAAGGGGGCAAAATTCAAATCAAAAGTGTCCTGCAGATCTCTCGGGATAGTAACCCCCAGATATTTAAGGGACTTCTGTGCCCATACAAACGGGAAGGATTGTTTCAGCCTTCCCATCTCCTCACTCCCTAAATTAATCCCCAAAGCCCCACTTTTCTGAAAGTTAATCTTAAAATTACTCAGGGAGCCGAAAGTCTTAAGCGTCTTCATTAAAACCGGGAGAGAGGTAGTGGGTTGGGTCAGATAAAGCAAAACATCGTCAGCGAAAGCCGAACACTTGTACTGCACGTTTCTACACTGGAATCCCCGGATATCGGAATTGTTTCGTATAGTTTGTAGGAGATGTTCCATCGTGAGAACATATAAAATGGGGGAAAGGGGACACCCCTGCCTGGTGCCATTCCTAATATTGAAGCTGGCAGAAAGAGAGCCATTGACCCTAACCTGAGCATGAGGGTGCGAGTAGAGAGCCATAATTCGTTGTAACATCACTGGCCCAATACCTAGCCCCTCCAGCACTGCCCACATATAGTCCCAGTCCACCCGATCAAACGCCTTTTCGGCGTCTAAAGATAGCAGCGTAAGGGGCACCCCGCACTCTCCAGCCTGATGAATGAGTGAGAAGGTCTTCAGGGTGTTGTCCCTAGCCTCTCTAGCAGGGACGAAACCCACCTGGTCCCGGTGCACCCAGTCCCCCAGTATCCCATTAAGTCGACCCGCTAACATTTTGGCGAAAAGTTTGGTATCCAAATTGAGGAGGGAGATGGGCCTGTAGCTAGAACAAAGGAGGGGGTCCTTGCCCTCCTTTGGGATCACTGTAATGTATGCGCCTAGAAAGGCCTGAGAGAAGGGGCAGGAGGAGGAAACCGAGTTGAAGGAGGCCAGTAACGGGTCTACTAATTCGTTAGTTAGGACCTTGAAGAACTTTGCTGTGTACCCATCGGGGCCTGGGCTTTTCCCAGTCGGCATGTCACTGATGGCAGCTTTAATCTCTTCCTTGGTGAACGGCCTTTCCAGCGCATGTAGCCTATCAGGCTGAACCTTGGGTAATGCCGAGGCCTTGAGGAATTCCATCAATCTGGACCTATTCTTCCCGAGGGGTCAGGTCTTTGGTAGGTTGTACAGCTTTTGGTAGAACAAGCGGAATGATTCTAAGATGTCAGGGGTCTTATGTACTGTCTCGCCGGAGGCCAGTTTCACCGCCGGAACAAAAAGCGAGGCTCGCTTGTCCCTCAAGGCTCGGGCAAGCATTCTGCTCGGTTTATTGCTCCACTGGTAGAAAGTGTTCGCACATATCTGCTTGTACCTCTTGTGCTTCTGGTCGAGAAGCCTGAGGATATCATGTCGTGTTTGCAACAAGAGCCTAAGGTCCTCCTCTCTGCCCAGAGCCTTGTGAGTTGTTTCCAAGGTTCCTAGCCTATCCATGAGAGTCTTCAGCTTCCCAGCAGCCTCTTTTTTCAGTCGGGATCCATGCTTGATGAGAACCCCTCTCAAAACACACTTAAGGGATTCCCACTTAACATGGGGCGATGAGGAGTCGGCGGCATGGTCAAGTAAGAAATGTCTAGCGTTTTGTGTAACGTCCACTAGGCATGCCGTATCCTCTAGCAGAGATTTGTTAAGCTTCCAAGCGAAGGGTCCACGGCTCTCATCAGGCAAAGCAAAAGTGCAGCATGCCGGCGCGTGGTCAGAGAGAAGGATATTACCGACCTCAGCTTTGACCACTCTCGTCAGCAGAGAATGCTGACCAAAAATATAGTCGATCCTACTATAACCCCTGTGCGGATGCGAATAGAACGTGTAATCGCGGGCCGTAGGGTTCAGTATGCGCCAGATGTCGCACAGTTGCATGTCCCGGAGCAGCCTCTTAATTTTGTTTAATTTGGTGAAAGAGAGGGAAGTTTTCCCCGAAGAGGTGTCAACCGCAGGCTGCAGTGCGAGATTAAAATCTCCACATAGGATTATGGGGCCTTGAGAAAAGGCATTCAACTCATCCAACACACGGGCCAGAAAGGAAACCTGACCCTGGTTAGGAGCATAGATGTTAGCAATTGTATACGGGGCACCCCCTACGCTGCACCTCACGAAGATATAGTGTGCCTCGGGATCCTCCTTCACCTCTAAGATCTCATGAGAGAGCGATTTGTGAAAAAAAATCGCCACCCCTTTGGTCTTGGCCTGAGGGTTGCTGGAATGGCACCAGGAGGCACCTATCACGTATGACCGGAGCGTGGCTCTTGAGAAGATGTGGCTCTTGACAAGATATGTGATCTACATTTATGCATATTATAAAAAATACGCAACCTCCTCTCCAGGATATTAAATCCCTTAACATTAAGGGATGATACAGTGAAACTACCCATGGCCAAGAAGCCACAAACGGCTCCCCGCACGGAACCCCACCACCAACGCCACTTGGGACTGAAAGCAGACAGCACATAAAAACCAAGAGCTTAACCAAAACTGGCCATGGAAAAGAGCCAGCAAAAAAACACTAACACTTCGTAGCAGACAAACTGCTGGGGCTAGACATCGGGGTCCTAGCCACCATCCTACATGGGGACTGTGGCTGGTAGCGGAGGCTCGCTCGCAAGAGAACAATAGAAAATTCGCGAGAATCATTTTCTAATGCTACCAAAGAGCCACTCCGAGTTACAAATACACCTTGAAGATAGGCACCTATTTTGTGCTCGACGAGAGGGGGAGTCCGGGCATGGATGGGGCAGCCAGAGGGGGCGGGTGGAAAGGGAGGGATGGGCTGGAAGGGAGAGAGACGAGGAGAGAGAAGAAAGAGAAGGAGAGAGAGGGAAGAGGAAGAAAGAAAAAAAAAAAGGGGGAGGGAGGGTGGATAAGTTAGGAGGGAAGGAACAGATAATGTATATGGGGGGGGGGGGTAAGGGTGACCGTCCTCAAGTCAGAGCGCAAACATACACATTATGATACGTCTTAGGGACCAATTGTCTCCAATAGATCTTTGAACCAGCAAAGATCCTACCTGCAAAGGTCCACCGGAAAGAGAGGGCCACTTGGGCCACATACAACAGAATAACGAAAGAGAATAATTAAGTGACACTTAGCAAATGTCCAGTCGGTTGAATTGAAGAATCACTCAGGCGAAGTCCCCTAGAAAGCTTCTGCGCTGGGGATGCTTGTCAGGAATCTCCGGAAGCGCTGAGGTTTGGGTGTCTCCGAAGGTCCCAATCTTCTAGGGACAGCCCCCGCTGGTGGTGGTCGCTGTTCAGGAAAAGGAGCGGCAGAGGAGTCCCATTCAGGTAGATCCACATTTGGGAGACCCAAGGCAGACAGGAAGTGAGGAAGATACGCCAATGATCGGAGAACCACAAGGTCCTCTCCCCTTTTGACCTGAAGCGCAAAAGGGTAACCCCAGCGATACGGGATGTTCCGTTGTTGCAGGAGTGCAAGGAGAGGTTTCAGGGCTGCCCTCAGCCTCAGAGTGCGCCGGGAGAGATCCGGGAAGAGAGCAACAGCGGCGCCCTCCCAACGAAGATCCGGGAAGGTTCTAGCACGTTTCATGATCTCTTCTTTGATGGAATAGTAATGCACACGACAGATCACATCCCTCGGCCGGAGCAGGTCTTGCGTTTGGGGTCTCAAAGCGCGATGAGCACGGTCAAGCTCGATATGGTCGTCTTCTGGCTTGCCTAGTAGCTTATTGAAGAGCCTAGTGAGGGCCCCTGCTAACTCCTGCGTTTTGATCGATTCAGGCAAACCGCGGACTCTGACGCTATTTCGCCTGTTCCTGTTTTCCAGATCGTCGAGCTGGTCAGCGAGGCATTGGTGTGGTTTAGAGTGTTTAGCAAGAGCAACCTTCACTTCACCGAATCCTGGACTCTCTCCAAATTCTGTACCCTCTGTTGAATGGCAGAAACGTCTTCCTGTACGACATACAGATCTTTCCTCCAGGCAACCTTTAGGTCAGCGGCTAAGGCCGCCATGTCGCTTTTTGTCGGTAGTAAGGATAAGAGAGCCTGGAGCTCCGGATGCCCTTGTAGCACCCGTAGAGCAGTCTCTTTTGGAATCATAGGAGAAACAGGAGGCGTGCTTCTGTTGGCAGGGCCGATATCTGGTGACATTGACAATCGGCTCGGTTGTGAGATCGGACCAGCGGCACATAGCACCGGCCACTCCTCCAGCGGGGAGGAAGTCCCATGTGGCGACACCACAGAGGCCAAGGAGCCCACATTTCGCTGGCTAGGGCTGGAGCCCTCCATGGGATCCATCACCGACTCCACGGAAAGTCCTGGAGGGGAGCCAGAGGCATGGCCAGACTGTGATGTAGCTTGGTCCATGCGTTGTGGAGGGGCACCGTCCCGCAAGGGCAAGCCGTGGTCCCACTTAGTCAAGCCCTCCATACATGGGCCAGGGGTCTCAGTGCTCAAAGGGGACTGCGGCACTGCGTGTCTCTGTGACTGAGGGGCCTGCTTGGTGCTCAAGACAGGGGCCGGCAGGGAAGGAGAGGGCAAGCCCAGTCCCTGTGATGCACGGGACGGGCGGGGGGCCCGCAGGTTACTGCCTACCTGGGCCAAGATCTCAGGTGACGGTGCGGTGTGAGGGGATTCACCGGTCAGCCTCTCTCCTCTCCCCCGCTGCGTCTGCTGGTCCTTCCGTGGCTGTTCCCGGTCCGCTCCGGTTGCCGGGTGGCAGTCAGCTGCGCGGGTCTGTGCAGCGCGCTCCTCCGGGTCCCACCGCAATGCCGCCTGGGAGGAAGACGGCCGCCCACGTGACGCCCGGGCCGACTCTGTTCTTCTTCCGCTCTCTGCCCCTCGCTGCGGATACTTCAGAGGCGACGGGGACTGCTGACGTATTCTTCTTCTCCCCCCGCACCTTGCCGGAGGTAAGCGGGGCGTCCGCCGCTGCAGAAGAGCCCCGTCCCGTACCTCATGGCGGGGAAGATGGCGTCTGGGAGGGTGAGCGGCTCGGGGCCTCCGGGTCCAAGCTGGCCAGCAGTGCGAAATAGTTTGAAATTGCAGCACCGGTCTCCCGAGGGGTCTGCTGGGGTCCAGGGGTCTTTTTGATGCGTCTGGGTCCCATGATGAGGTGCCTAACAGCTGGTAGTTGCTAGCTCTAGACGGAGCTCAGGCTACACACGGCCAGCCATCAGCACACCAGGCCACACCCCCTTTTATGGTGATTTTATTTAGGCCACGATAATCGATACAGGGCCGGAGAGTTCCATCTTTCTTTTCGACAAAGAAGATTCCGGCCCCCTCAGACGAGGAAGACTTGCGTATAAAGCCCTTACAGAGATTCTCCTGAATGTACTCCGACATCGCCATGGTCTCTGGGACAGAAAGTGGGTAGACTCTGCCTCGGGGAGGCGTAGTACAGGTCAATAGGACAGTCGAAGGGCCGGTGCGGAGGAAGAGTTTCGGCCTGTCTTTCGGAAAAGACGTCGGCTAGATCCTGGTATGGAGTGGGCAGACCTGGCAGGGGCTTTGTAGACTTTGCAGAGGCGGGCTGTAGAACAGGACGGAATACCGAAAGGCATCGTGAATTGCACGCCGGACCCCAACGGACAATCTCGCCTGTGTTCCAGTCTAAGGTCGGAGTGTGCTTCTGTAACCAAGGAAGTCCCAGGAGGATTTCTGAAGAGGGGCGAGGCAGAACGAGGAGTTTCAGAGTCTCCTTGTGTAGGGCGCCTATCTGCAAGGTGAGGGGCGCTGTGCAGAACCGAATAGCATCCTTGAGGCATTCGCCACTGACAGAGGAGACGAACATGGGTTTCTGCAGAGGGGTCACCGGGAGACGGAACTGAGACCAGCGCATGGCTGATAAAATTACCAGAGGACCCCGAGTTAAGGAAGGTGGTGGCTTGAAAGGTGCTGTCCAGAGAAATTCCACAGAGTACAGGAATGGTCAGACGGGGAGAGGCCGCACTGACACCTAGGGATGCCTCTCCTGCGAGCCCTAGGTGCGGGTGTTTCCCGGGCGCACCGGACAGTCCCCAATGAAGTGGCCAGAGCCGCCACAATAGAAACATAGCTGCCTCAGACGACGCTGTGAGCGTTCATCCTGGGTCAAGTGAGCCTTTTCGACCTGCATGGGTTCGTCCTCAGGAACCATTGGCGGAGGAAGTGGAGGTCGTTGAAAAACGGGAGCTACACGCTTTAGCTGGCGTGGTCGGTGACCTCCCATTGGAGGCGGAGCTCTTGTTGTCTCTCGGCAAGGCGTATATCGATTCGGGTGGCCAACCGAATCAGTTCGTCAAGAGAAGAGGGCAGATCCCGACCCGCGAGCTCATCTTTAATGCGCCCCGAGAGGCCTTGCCAGAAGGTTGCTACCAACGCCTCATTGTTCCAGTCCAGTTCCGAGGCTAGGGTGCGGAACTGCACTGAGTAGTGACCCACAGTGGAGTCACCCTGACGGAGACGAAGCAGTGCTGCGGCAGCAGAGGTGGTGCGGCCAGGTTCCCCTGGAGGAAGGCTTGCAGATTAGCCATCAGCGGATCTCCTCGGTCCCATAGTGGAGTGGCCCAGGCCAGAGCTTCGCCCATGAGGAGGCTAATTATGAAGGCCACCTTAGCTCGCTCAGTAGGAAATTGATTCCCAAACATCTCGATATGGATGGAGCATTGGTTCATGAAGTCTCTGCATTTCTTGGGGTCCCCATCATAGCGAGTGGGGAGAGGCAGGTGCAGAGAAGGTCCCGGTGCAGGAGCAGGTAGCGCCATGGCTGCAGGAGCAACTGGTGCAGGAGTGGCGGAAGCAGCCGCAGGCGGAGGTAGACGAGCCGCAAGGTTCTGCAACATGGCCGCAAGCTGGTCGATACGCTGGCTCTGCTGTGCGACGGCCGTCGTGATGTCCCGGAGTTCGGGCAGAGGTACCCTGGCGGAATCCATGGCCAGATTGTACTGTAAGGGTTCGGTGGATTCGCTGGACCACCGCAAGTGATGATAGTTAAGCCACGCCAGGGAGCGGAGTCTAAGTAGCCCCCAGTTTTCACCAGAGCCCGCCGCAAAGCGGGATGGACTTGCTGCAGTGTGAGGCTACCAAGTCACTTCCCCTGACGTAACTTGCTTGCGATGGCGGCCGGGGTATGGCGTGGTACAAAATCGTAATCCAGAGGCGTAGTCAGGAACAGGCAGAAGGTCAGGGCAGGCGGCAAAGGTTCATGGTCAGAGACGGGCAGACGGTCAGGGCAGGCGGCAAACAGGCAAGGTCAGGAACGTAAGCAAAGCGGACTGGTACACGGATAATCAAAAACGGACTCAAACACTCTCTAAAGGCAAGGTACACACAACAACAATCTGGCAGAGACTGCTGGGGGCGTATTCCATTTATAGGACCAGCGGCCATCAATAACCAATTAATGGTGCGCTGGCCCTTTAAATCCAGACCAGCCATCGTGCATGCGCCCTAAGCAGTGGGCACGCGCACGGCGGCCGGGACAGGCAGGAGTGGCGTTCACAGGAGCGCGGCCAGATAAGAGAACTGGCGCAGGGCACTGGGCAGCGGGGGCATGGACGCGGGGAGCCGTGGCACCCGCACCGGACCCCCTCTGGGCAGGGCGGCGGCCACGGGGCACCCGCGCCAGCCCCCATGACAATACTTATGAAATGTATGTAAACTTTTGACTTTGCAAAAAGTAATAAAAATGCCTTTAAAAAAATTCTCTCTCATTATTCTGGAATTTGGCAGATATAAATAATTTTGGTAATCCTAATTGACCTAACACAGGTAAGGTTTATTCTGATTTTATTTCAGATAATGAGAAAAACATGCATATGTGTCTTGGTTTCAACTGTACATACACATCAGTGGCAGTGTGTGCAATGTGTGTATATACTGTATATGTAGTGTGTCTGGTAGGTGTGTTAATACATGTGTGCAGTATGTATATATGTGTACTGTCTGTCCAGCATATAAATACATGTGTGGAGTATGTATATGTGTGTGCTGTGTCTGTCCAGTGTATAAATACAAGTACTTACAGGTAAATACACTGTATATGGCTACAATCCGAGCCTAAAAATGTTTGTTTATTTGGGGCATTAAGACCCTGTCCTATGCTGTCTTTGGCTACTAAGTCTTTGAGCATGTCAGTGCTAATGCTTATTTAACATAACAAACATTACTAAACTTTTCTTTTATTGCCTTGCATTTGCATGAGTTCTTAAATGAGACCTAGGCTAGTGAGTGTCTGAATTAGTGAGGAAGCAATTTTTTCACAAGAACTGCATAAAATGTTTATGTGGGTACAGTATTACATCACATAACTTTGTGTTATTCGGTCACTATGTGGTGGTGGCATGTGGTCATGAGGTGGTGGTATTATTCAGTCACTATGTGGTGGTGAAATACGCTCATGGTGTGGCGGTATTATTCAGTCACTATGTGATGATATATGGTCATGGTGTTGTAGTATGATCAGTCACTATGTAGTAGTGATATGTGGTGATGATATGTGTGGTATTATTGAGTCACTATATGGTGGTCATATGTGGTCATGGAGTGGTGGTATTCATGTTAGTGGAATTATTGGTAATATTAGTTTTAGTGTTCTGGTTCTGTGTAGCAGTGTTATCTGATAATTGTAAGACTATAATATTGTAGTTTTATACATAGAACTTTGTGTTATGGCTTTTTGTATATTTAGGCTCTGGTTGATGGTAATTCAATATATCGCAGCATGGCACAACATGTTAATGGGGGGAGGAGGAGAATTTCCTTACTCTGCCCTGAGTGCAATTTAGCCAGGAATGACGCTGTATTTGGGGAAAGGTGCAAGGGTGACAACAAGAATAAAGGTTCCGGTATTAGGAGTAGTCACAGAGCAAGCTTTTGAGGCATAGCATAGAAACAATTATCATTATTATTGTGTACATGCATCCAAATCTTCACCAAACTGTGCACCTGTCTTCGTCTGCCTGCTGTCCATAAACAGAATTTTCTAGCACTGAGTCATATTAGACTGAGTCTACGCAACACAGGTTTTGGGTTGGATTCTCGGCGTATTCAGTATTTAAATCTAAAACCGTGCGGAGGAATATAGAACATGTTGTATATTCTGCCGGATTCCCACAGCCCCAATGTACTGGTTTGCCGGGAATCCAAATTCAGACCTAAGTTTCTTGAGCAAAAAACCCGAACAAAACAGCTATGCGACAATGTGAAAATGTCGTCGGATTTTGGACCATTCAATACAAAAATGTGCCAATTATAAAAAATACATTTTTATTCAAATTGCTTAAAAATCTTTTCCAAAAGCATCCATGTTGGTAAGAAAGGAAAACCATGCTCTAATTTTGTGAGTTTTTACTACTGTTCGGGAACAAACAGCCCTTTTTCAGCCCCAAACCCGGAGCTTCTTGTGGGACGCCAGGACCGGGCAGTTCGCGTAGAGTATGACCGGGGCGTAACTACGGGGGGGTAGCAGTTGGGCCCCGCCGGAGTGAAACAACAGTCCCTGCGGCGGGGAGCAGACGCGGGGGGCCGGTTGTGAAGCCGGGGGGGCCGTCGCCCCGGGGGCTCCCCCCCCTTGTTCAAGGGGCCCCTTCTTAAAATGTATGCACACCCGTGAGCGGATACAATTAAGATGAACGGGGGAGCAGGGAGGCTGTGGTCCCTGCCCTCCCGTACCGTCAGCAGGCGGCGCGGCAGAAGTGAGTCTCCGCGCCGCCTGCGGTTCCTGCCCTCGGCCCCAAGCCAAAAGCAGCAGGTTGGGGGCCGGGAGGAGCGGGAGCCCGGGGGGGAGCGGGGCCCGGGGGTAAGAAATGAGCTGGGGGGGGGCCCCTAAAGGAAGGGGGTGGGGGGTAAGAATACCAACAGGGGGGCTCTAAGGAAGGGGGGGGAGAACCTGGGGGGGGCTCAAAAGGAAGGGGGTGGGAGGGGGAGAATACCTACAGGGGGGCTCTAAGGAAGGGGGTGGGGGGGAAAATACCTACAGGGGGGCTCTAAAGGAAGGGGGGGGTGGGGGGGGAGAATACCTACAGGGGGGCTCTAAAGGAAGAGGGTGGGTGGGGGAGAATACCTACGGGGGTTTTAAAAAGGGGGGGTGGGGAGAATCCCTACGGGGGATCTAAAGTAAGGGGGGGGGGAAATCCCTACAGGGGGGCTCTAAGGAAGGGGGGAGAATACCAAAGGGGGCTCAAAAGGAAGGGGGGGGGGGGGGAGAGATCCCTACCGGGGGGCTCTAAAGGAGGGGGGGGGAAAAAATACTTACAGGGGGGCTCAAAGGAAAAGGGGGGGGAGAACCTACAGGGGGGCTTAAAGGAAGGGGGGGAGAATACTCAGGGGAGTTAAAAGGAAAGGGGGGTGGGGGGTGAGAACACCAAAGGGGGGCTCTAAGGAAAGGGGAGGGGGGGTGAAAACCCCCTCCCGGGGGGCTTTAAAGGAAGGGGGGGGGGGGTGAGAATACCTACGGGGGGGCTCAAAAGGGAAGGGGGGTGGGGATGAGAACCCCTACAGGGGGGTTAAAAGGGAAAGGGGGGGGTGGGGGAATTAATACCTACAGGGGGGCTCAAAGGGGAAGGGGGGGAGAATAACTACGGGGGTTTAAAAGGGAAGGGGGGGAGAAATCCCTGGGGGGGGGCTAAAAAAGGGGGGGGGAATACAAAGGGGGGGCTTAAAGGAAGGGGGGGGAAAATACCTACAGGGGGTTTCTAAGGAAGGGGGTGAGGGTGAAAAATCCCTACAGGGGGGCAAAAAAGGTAGGGGGGGGGAAAATACACGGGGGCTCTAAAGGAAGGGGGGGGGGGGGGTAGAATACTACGGGGGGGCTCTAAAGGAAGGGAAGGGGGGGAATACCTACAGGGGGGCTCTAAAGGAAGGGGGTGGGGGGGGGAATACAAACCGGAGGTTCAAAAGGAAGGGGGTGGGGGGGGAGAATACCTACAGGGGGCTCTAAAGGAAGGGGGTGGGGGGAGAATACCTAAAAGGGGGCTCAAAAAGGAAAGGGGGTGGGGGGAGAAAACAAAAAGGGGGGCTCTAAAGGAAGGGGGGGGGGGGGAGAGAATATACGGGGGGGGGTTAAAAGGGGGAGGGGGAATCCCTACGGGGGGCTCTAAAGGAAGGAGGTGGGGGGGGGGTGAGATTACCTAAAAGGGGCTCTAAAGGAAGGGGGGGGTGGGGTGAGATCCCTCAGGGGTCAAAAGGGAAAGGGGGTGGGGGGGGGTTGAGAATACCTACGGGGCTCTAAAGGAAAGGGGTGTGGGGGGAGATCCCTAAGGGGGGCTCTAAAGGAAGGGGGGGGGGGGGGAGGAATACCTACAGGGGGGCTCGAAAGGGAAGGGGGTGGGGGGGGGAATACCTACAGGGGCTTGAAAGGAAGGGGAGGGGGGGGAATACCTCGGGGGGGTTCTAAAGGAAGGGGGGTGGGTGGGGGAATACCTACAGGGGGGCTCTAAAGGAAGGGGGTGGGGGGGGGGAATACCAAAAGGGGGGCTCTAAAGGAAGGGGGTGGGGGGGGGGAGAGAATCCCTGCAGGGGGCTCAAAAGGGAAAGGGGTGGACACATTACCTACAGGGGCTTTAAGGGGGGAAATATCCCTACGGGGGATCTAAAGGGGGGGGGACTATGCCTACAGGGGCCCAAAAGGGGGGGGGGGGAACCTTGCCAACAGGGGGCCCAAAAGGGGGGGGGGGGGGGAGAACTATCCCTATGGGGGGCCCCTAATGTTGGGGGGGGGAGAAACTTGCCTACGGGGGTCTCAAATCTACAGGGGGGATATTTGCCTACAGGGGGGCCCTAATCTAGGGGGGGGACTATGCCTACAGGGGGGCCCGAATTCGGGGGGGGGCTATTCTCCCTAAAAGGGGGCCCTTAATCTAAAGGGGGGGGGATATTCTGCCTAAAAGGGGGGCCCTTCTACGGGGGGGAACTATTCTCCTAAAAGGGGGCCCTAATCTACGGGGGGGGGAAACTATCGCCAAAAAGGGGGCTCTAATCTACAGGGGGAACTTTTCTGCCTCAGGGGGGAATTTTTGCTACGGGGGGCCCTAAATTTTACAGGGGGGGGTTTGCCCGGGCCCCCCCCCCCCCCCCGGGGGGGGACTATTCTGTCTAAAAGGGGCTCTAATTTACAGGGGGGGGAACTATTCTCCCTAAAAGGGGGGCTTAATTAAGGGGGGGAAAAACTATTTCCCTAAAAGGGGGGCCCTAATCTACAGGGGGGGGGACTTTTTCCCAAAATTGGGGCTTATCTACAGAGGGCCCTATTCTACCTAAGGGGGGGCCCTAGTACAGGGGGCCCCATTCTACCTCATAGCTAAGCTCTGCCGGGGGCCGAAGCTCCCCTCATTCCTCAAGCTCCCTAGTACTGCCGGTGGGTATAAGTCCTAGCTCCCGGCCGGGGGGGCCCCTTGTACTCATACCGACGGGGGGAGCCCATAATTACAGGGGGTAATTCTTACCTTTTGGGGCCCCTTAAAAGGGGGGGTTTTGTATTGGGGGGGGGCACTCATTGGGGAAAATGATTAAAAAAGGAGGGGTTAGGTGTTTGTGTTGTAAATTCAAAGGGGACGGTGGTGGATGGGGGAAAACATCAGGAGGTCTGGACCGAATGGAAGAAAAGAGAAAGTAACGACTCTCAGAAAAAGACCCACCTGTGGGCCTAAATGAAAAGGTAAACTAGTTGCAAAGCACTGTTATCTGGTATTTTTCCCACTTTTTTGGTCACTGTTGGTGGTTATATACAGTTGAGAGCTTGTACACTAGTATTACCACTATATGGTCACAATAGGGCGTTACTATTGGTTTTTGTGTACTGTCAGTAATAGTTGGGGTATTTTTTCAGTCATTTTTTTGGTGGTAATTTGGTGGTCATGTTTGGCGGTATAATCAGGTTTCCCTATGAATAGCGTTTTTGGAAATGTTTTTTTTTGTATAGTGGGATTTTTTTTGGTAGCGTATGTGGTGATATTATGGTGGATTTTCCTTTGTATTATCTACATTATCTAACAGCTTCCTGGAAAATTTTTTGGGGTTTAGGGAGGTGGGCAGGGGGGGGGGGGGCCCCTCCAAAATTTTGTTTGGGGCCCTGGCTTTTAGTTACCCCCTGGTAAGCGTTTCGGGGAGATTCTCACCTTTTCAGCATGATTAGACGACCCCTCTACACTTTTATGTTTTAATTACAAAACCAGTTAAAAACACATACATTTCAACGTAATTATAAAACGCTCTAAGGCTATAACTTTCGTTTAGATTTTGGGGGGCCATATCCAGGATGTATCATTCGGTTTCCCTTTTTTGTAAAAATTTTGTCTGTAATTGTTTACTATTTTAAAATAATTTTTTGTAACACCCAGCGTAATTAGCCACGCTTTTTTTTCAACATAAAGTGTCTGCTAGAGTTTTTCCCCAAAAACACTTTTTATTTCTTCGGTTTTTATTTATTTTTTACTTATTATTGTCTGAATTGATTTATGTTCTTTTAAATCTCACATTAATAGGTTGCTAGTCGGGCCCCAAATTAGGAGCCCCCGCAGGGACCCCTTAAGCATGTAGGACCACTGCCTCGTTTATAAACATTTTAGGGGGACCCTTTGACCCGGGTATAGGATAACCTTTTGGGGGGTTGAGTATACAGCCCCCCCTTTATAAGGGCGGGGAAAACAGTGTTACATCTAAAAACATGAAAAATGTCCCTGCTCGCGTTGTTCTAAGCACTGTTTTAAAAAACAACGCTTGGTTTTTTTTTTTCGAAAATCGGAAGGATCAGTTTTTTTGCCCTATGCCCTGCCTTTTCAAAAAAACATATTAAGGTAGACTTTTAAACATTAGTCCAAACTGTGGGCCGGATTGCAACACTTTCCAATGTCTTTGGATTGCTTATTTAATAATGCTAGCGTGGCGATCATATGTTGACATAAATATAGGAGTATCAGCCCTTTTTTTCGGTGATTTTATTTTTAGATAATCCTCCCTAGGTATGCAGAATACTTCCAACCCCAAATTTTTTTCGATTTGGACAGGAGTTTTTTTCTCCAGCTGCAGGGGACATCTATGGGGTCTCCTGTAGCACCGAGCTACGCAAATATTTGTATGCGTTATTTTGAATGTGAATTTGTATTTTCTTCATCACTGTTCAGACACGCGACATGTTGGTTAAGGTATGTCGACGATGTCTTCCTTCTCTGGTCCGGACCGGACCAAGAGTTGGAGGACTTCGTCAGACATATTAATAATGTTCATCCTCTCATCAAATTTGCTGTTACAAAAAGCCAACATGCTATTGCATATTTAGATGTTTTAGTTAAGAAGCAAGGAGATAATTTGATTACAACCTTGTATACCAAAGACACTGATACTAATAACATCTTACATCGTAAAAGTCAACATCCCCCACAAGTGTTTAAAGGGATCATGAAATCACAATTTGTCCGTGCTCGACGGATTTGGTCAAGTGACGATGATTACCTAGTGAATATGGAAAATATAATAAAAAATGTTCAGCTAGATGATATGTCAGAGAGGACCTTGAAAGAATGGGGATGGAAGTATTTTGCATACCTAGGGAGGATTATCTGAAAATAAAACCATCGAAAAAAAAGGATTGATACTCCTATATTTATGTCACCATATTATCGCCACGCTGGCATTATTAAACAAGCAATCCAAAGACATTGGAAAGTGTTGCAATCCGACCCACAGTTTGGACTAATGTTTAAAAGTCTACCTTAATATGTTTATCGAAAAGGCAGGACAGTAGGTCAACAACTGATCTCTGCCGATTTTCGAAATAAAAAAACGCAAGCGTTGTTTCAGACAGTGCTTAGAACAACGCGAGCAGGCACATTTGCATGTTGTAGATGTCAACACTGTTCTGCCATTATAAAGGGTGACTGTATATCTCACCCCACAAAAGGTTATCCTATACAGATCATAGGGTCCCATACATGTGATAGCCAGGAAGTGGTTTACATGCTTAAGTGTCCCTGCGGGAACTCCTATGAGGGGCAGACTAGCAGACCTATTAATGTGAGATTAAATGAACATAAATCAATGATCAGACAATATATAAGTAAGAAAATCGAGAATATAAATCCTGAAGAAGGTAGAAAGTGTTTTGGGGAAACATCTCTAGCATGACACTTTATGATTGAAAAACACAGTGTGGCTGAATTACGCTGGTGTGTGTTACAAAAAATGTATTGCAAAAATAGTAAACAATTACAGACAAAATTGTTACAAAAGGAAGCCGAATGGATACATCGGCTGGAGTCATTGGCCCCTAAAAGCATAAACGAAAGTTATAGCCTTAGAGCGTTTTTATAATTACTGTTGAAATTTATGTGTGTTTTAACATATGTGTAATTAGTACTATATAGAGTGTATGAAGGATCGTCTACGCATGCTTGAGAAAGGTGAGGCGATCTCCCCGAAACGTTGCTACTCTGACGCGAACTGCCCGGTCTTCTGGCGTCTCCACAAGAAGCTCCGGTTGGAGCGTGAAAGAGGACTGTTTGTTCCTGAACACGTATGTAAAGCTCACAATATTTAGAGCATGTGTACCTTTCTTACCAACATGGATGCTTTCTGAAAAGAATTTTAAGCAATTTGAATAAAAATGTATTTTTTATAATTGGCATATTTTTGTATTGAACGGTATAGATACAGGGTTGGAGGCCCTTATCTTGTGCCAAAGTAAAGGTACTAAGTAAGCTACAGTGGCTTATATTATATTATTCGTGTCGGATTTTGGACGGCATTCTCTCCTTGCTGTGTGGGCTCAGCCTTACTGATACTCTTTGATTTGTCTCTTTATGTGACTTTTTGTAATTATAATAATCTTTATTTATATAGAGCCAACATATTCCACAGCATTTTACAATATAGAGGGTATAAGCACAGACAAACCAGACATTACATTATAAAAAGCTACTTACAGATCAGACACAAGGTGTGAGGGCCCTGCTCGCAAGAGCTTACAATCTATTAGGGTGTTTGGGGGAAACAAAGTGTGACAAGTGCTTGGTTACAATGGTCCAGCCATGTTACATAAAAATGGGGTTTGTATCATAAAAAAGTGGTGAAACCTGCCATCTCAACCATACAGCTTATAAGATAAGTGCCTGTGGGTGCCAAAAAGCAGGAAGGACGAATTTGTGACAGATTTGGGGGGATAACAGTTTGGGACTTGATAGGCTTGTCTTAAGAAGAAGGGTTTTCAGAGCGCACTTAAAACTGTGAGGTTTGTGAGTGTGCCTGAATCACATGGGCTAGCCTGTTCCAGAGGGAAATGGTGCAATATGTGCGAAATCTTGGAGACGGGCGTGGGGGGGTTTGGATTAGTGAGGTGTGTAATTCTTAGATCAGTAGCAGAGCGGAGAGCCGGGTAGGGTGGTAGACAGAGATGAGGGAGGAGATTTAGGGGGTGCAGCTCTGTGGAGAGCTTTATGGGTGAGAGTGATTAGTTTATGTTGTATTCTGTACTGAATAGGTAGCCAGTGCAGAGACTGACACAGGGTAGAGGCATCAGTATAGCGTCTGTAAAGAAAGACAATCCTGGCTGCTGCATTCAGGACAGATTGGAGAGGGGAGAGTTTACAGAGAGGGAGACCAACAAGTAGGGAGTTACAGTAGTCAAGACGAGAAAGAATAAGAGCAAACAATGAGAGTTTGGGCTGTTTCCACAATGAGAAAAAGGACGGATTCTGGAGATGTTCTTGAGGTGCAGGTGACAGGAGCGGGCAAGGGATTGGATATATGGGGTGAAGGACAGATCCGAGTCTAGTATAACCCCAAGACAGCAGGCCTGCTGCCTAGGAGTTATGGTGGTGCCACACACACAGAGAGAAATAGCAGGGTGGGGATGGTTAGTAGATGGTGGGATGACTAGAAGTTCAGTTTTAGTGAGGTTTAGTTTAAGATACAGGGGGACCTGAGTCAAGACAGCGGCCGGGACAGTCACTGGTGTTTTGTAGCAGAGAGGGAGTGATGTCTCGGGAAGAGGTGTATAATTGGGTGTCATCAGAGTAGAGATGGTACTGAAAGCCGAATCTGCTGATGGTTTGTCCACTGGGGGCTGTGTAGATGGAAAAGAGGACAGGACCAAGAACGGATCCCTGTGGAACCCCAACAGCAAGAGGAAGAGGAGAGGAGGTGGAACCTGAAAATGAGACACTGAAGGAGCGGTTAGAGAGGTAGGATGAGAACCAAGAGAGAGCAGTGTCATGGAGGCCAATGGAACTGAGCATGTTGAGGAGGAGATGGTGATCCACAGTGTCAAACGCTGCAGAGAGATCCAGGAGAAGCAGCAACGAGCATTTGCCCTGTGATTTAGCCATGAGGAGGTCATTTGAAACTTTTGCTAGAGCAGTTTCTGTGGAGTGTAGGGTGTGGAAACCTGATTGCAGAGGGTCAAGAAGAGAGTTAGTAGCGAGATAGCGGATTAGGCGAGAGTAGACCAAGCATTCCAGGAGTTTAGAGATGAAGGGAAGGTTAGAGACTGGTCGGTAGTTAGTAGCGCAGGACGGGTCCAGAGAGGAATTTTAGTAAAGGGGTTATACATTTTGTAAATTTATTGTATTGCAAGGTGTTGCTGGGAGTCCACCGGCATCATTACACTCACACGTTCGGTGGATTGGAGCACCACTATTCAGAGAAAATTGGTGAAGGGCCCTCTGTTGTGAAATTAGGTCAGAACACCACCACACATATTACGACATATTCCAGTGATATGCTATATAATAAAAAGTGGGGATTCCGTTTTACAGTGCGTTTGTTGCCATATTTTTTTTTGCAAGACCAGCATAGTATCAGGGTAAATAGAAACAACAGGTGTGCCGGATACAGCTAGCTGATAAAGAACGCCGTGTCCGGAGATCACCACAGCCCGATGCAAACGAAGGTAAAATGCGCAGCTTTATTGTATCCACATTAAAAACAGCATCACGTCAAAAAATAATCATGCTATGAAGCAAACGTGTTTTGGGCTAAGACGCACTTGTTCACTGCTACTAAGACGATTGTGAACTAAACATATAAAAACAAATGGTTAACCAACCAGAATGTACAATCAAGAACACATGATCAGCAGGTAGGTGGGAGGCACCAACGGAAAGCAACACATAGGGATAAATGTAATACACAGCATACATCTAACTCTATGGTCAATAAAGGTATAGTAAATCCGTCCTAAAGTTTAATCCTGCTGATATTCTTGTATTTAGATTTAGAATCCAATGTGCCTCTCTCAACCTGACTTTTTTTGTCCAGTCCCCACCACGATACGGACGATCTATTAATTCTATCCCATAAAATATTAGACCTGTAATATCCCCACTGTGATGTTCAATAAAGTGCTTAGCGGCTCCTGAAGCTTGCATTTGTTTTTTATTAATGCTGTTTAAATGTTCAGCTATGTTTGTTTTCATTTTTCTAATAGTGTTACCAACATATTTTTTATTACAAATTGTGCACTCAATTATATAGACAGCATGATGACTATTGCAATTAAGGAACCTTTTCACTGCAAAATCTGTGGTGGAATTAGCATCATAAAACGTGGAAGTTTTCAGACCGTATTTACACACATTGCAACGTGGTCCTCCACATTTAAAAAACCCTTTCTGGGATAGCCATGTTTTCTGTGGACCAATGCAGTGTGGAACACTGGGAGAAATAATGTTGCCAATAGTAACTCCCTTTCTTGGGACACATACAACTCCCATCTCCAGAATATTAGCTAACAAGGCATCTTGGTGCGATATGTTTAAATTGTTAAAAAAAATGTTTTTGATTTGCCTGAAATTTTTTATATATTTGGTGAAAAATACTAATTTATCTGATAAATCCCTATTTTTTTGTTTAGGTGTATCCTGCAAAAGTTGTAATTGTTTTTTTTTATCGATTTTCTTTTTTGCCTTACTAAGATCTCATTCTTGATAACCTCTTAAACGAAGTCTGTTGTCTATGGCCCTTTCAATACTCATATAGTCTCTATCCACTGTACAGTTTCTCCTAGCTCTCATATACTCCCCATATGGAATTGCTTTAATGGTGTTATATGAATGGCAACTATTGGCCTTTAGGATTGAGTTGCCAGAATTTGGTATTCTATAGAGGCTAGTGGTGACGGTCCCACTGGTAATGTCTCCCTTAAGAAAAATATCAAGAAAGGGAATTCCCTCACTATGCCATGAACCAGTGAAACGTAAATTATAAGAGTTGGAATTAATGTAATAAAAAAAAAATTGTATGAGCGCAACATCGCGACCCCAGATAATCAAGAGGTCGTCGATGTAGCGCCCATACCAAACAATATACTCCAAAAAAGGATTATTAGAACTGTAAATATACTGATCTTCCCACCATGCCATAACCAGATTGGCCAAGGTGGGTGAAAATGTAGCCCCAATGGGCGCCCCCATGAGTTGCAGAAAGTAATGATGTTGAAATTTAAAATAATTACTTGTTAAAAGAAACTCAATAGCAAGAAAAATAAACTCCTGTACATTATGAGAGTATATACTATGATGTTTTAAAAAATGTGAAATAGCCACTAATGCAATCTCATGAGGTATACTTGAGTAAAGACTTATTACATCACATCCCACCCAGGTGAATTCTTCTGACCACTTCTTGTTAGCCATGACTTTTAGAACAGACTTAATATCTTTAAGGAAACCTGGAGTGGCTTGCACAATGGGTTGTAGTAAGAATTATTGCCAGCTATTATGGGTCTAAGACCTGGGGGGAAAGTTTGTTTGTGTATTTTGGGAGCTCCATAGAAGACGGGAGTGACCGGTTTCTTGCCCTGAAGATAATGTTTCTGTTTTTCTGTAATGGCTCCCATGTATACTCCCTCCTCTAACAATTTATTTAATTTATTCTAAAACAATTGTGTGGGGTCAGACTGCAATTTACGGTAAGTGGTGGTATCATTAAGTATTGCATATGCCTGAGACACATAAAGATCAGTGTCCATGACTACTGTAGCACCCCCTTTGTCAGCCTTCTTGATGGTAAGATGTTCTTTATTTTTTATCTCATACAGTGCTTTTGTCTGACATCAAGTGAGGTTATTTTTATATCAATTTTTAGACTTCTTTCTATCTGCAATGTTCTTGTTGTGTAGCATAACTAAATCCCGCACCATGGTGTGTTGGAAGGCTTCCAATGCGGGTACTATAGAGGTAAGTGGATAAAAGTCGGGGTTGGGCATAGATAACTGGACCTCAGTCTTCCCCATGTCTTGTAAGCTATTGATGGTAGTACCTTCTGCATTGAGTTGTTGTAAAGAGACAAGAGCAAATTGCTCTTGAAATGACATGTCAGTATATTCATTTATAATTACATTGTCTTTGGTAAAACAGTGTTATGCTCATCACTCAAAGCAAAATGATGTTTAACTGTCAGTAATCTAATATATTTATTAATGTCCATGATAGTAGACAGGAGATCAAAATCCATAGTAGGAGAAAAATTAAGTCCCTGGAATAGCACTTTCATCTGTGGTTCCATTAATATAGTTGGAGTTAAAACGGCAACCTGAACATCCTCTCCTAATTCCTGTACATCCATTTCATTTGAGCAAATGGTCTCATTGATTTTCTTTGCACTGGATTATCCATTACTTTGTTTCTTGCCCCTCCTTTTTGTTAGTTGATGAACAGCGTTAGACGTTTCACCTGTGTTATTCAAATCCGACTCAGGTACTTCTGAATCTGTATTTACACTGTCACTGCTGTCCAGATCTGAAAAATGAACCACTTTCTTAGTTTTTTTTACTCCATCTTCTTCTAAGGATGGATTGTGGTGTAGACATATATTTATCTTGGTTCCATGTGTAAACTTTATCATTTTTGCAGTCATCCAGATCTCTCATGTATTTTTTCTTCTTACTATCCATTATAATTCTTTCCATTTTATTTAGAGACTCCATAAATTGTCTTTGTAGATTGTCATACTCTGGATAATCCTGTAATACACACACTTTAGACTCTAGCTCCTGTATCTGTAGCTCTATTTCTTGTAGCTTAGTTGTTTCATAATCAATAATAAGCTTTATAAGTGCCAAGGAACAATCTGAAAGAAAGGTATTCCACTTCTTTAGAAATTCATCTGAGGACTCAAACGAGGAGAATTTTTTAAGTCGCAACCCCCTAGGGATAATTTTCTTATCAAGATACGTGATTAGTTTTGGTCCCACCATATCTTTAATTCTTTAAGTTTTATTTTCTCCAGATCATTGTGCAAGCCACTCCAGGTTTCCTTAAAGATACTAAGTCTGTTCTAAAAGTCATGGCTAACAAGAAGTGGTCAGAAGAATTCACCTGGGTGGGATGTGATGTAGTAAGTCTTTACTCAAGTATACCTCATGAGATTGCATTAGTGGCTATTTCACATTTTTTAAAACATCATAGTATATACTCTCATAATGTACAGGAGTTTATTTTTCTTGCTATTGAGTTTCTTTTAACAAGTAATTATTTTAAATTTCAACATCATTACTTTCTGCAACCCATGGGAGCTACATTTTCACCCACCATGGCCAATCTGGTTATGGCGTGGTGGGAAGATCAGTATATTTACAGTTCTTATAATCCTTTTTTGGAGCATATTGTTTGGTATGGGCGCTACATCGACGACCTCTTGATTATCTGGGGTCACGATGTAGTGCTCATACAATCTTTTTTTGATTACATTAATTCCAACTCTTATAATTTACGTTTCACTGGTTCATGGCATAGTGAGGGAATTCCCTTTCTTGATATTTTTCTTAAGGGAGACATTACCAGTGGGACCGTCACCACTAGCCTCTATAGAAAACCAAATTCTTTACAACTCAATCCTAAAGGCCAATAGTTGCCATTCATATAACACCATTAAAGCAATTCCATATGGGGAATATATGAGAGCCAGGAGAAACTGTACAGTGGATAGTGACTATAGGAGTAGTGAAAGGGCCATAGACAACAGAATTCGTTTAAGAGGTTATCAAGAATGAGATCTTAGTAAGGCAAAAAAGAAAATCGATTAAAAAAAAACAATTAAAACTTTTGCAGGATACACCTAAACAAAAAAATAGGGATTTTTCAGATAAATTAGTATTTTCCACCAAATATACAAAAAATTTCAGGCAAATCAAAAAAATTGTTGTAACAATTTAAACATATCGCACCAAGATGCCTTGTTAGCTAATATTCTGGAGAGGGGAGTTGCATGTGTCCCAAGGAAGGGAGTTACTATTGGCAACATAATTTCCCCTAGTGTTCCACACAGCATTGGTCTACAGAGAACATGGTTATCCCAGAAAGGGTTTTTCAAATGTGGAGGACCACGTTGCAATGTGTGTAAATACGGCCTGAAAACTTCCATGTTTTATGATGCTAATTCCACCACAGATTTTGCAGTGAAAAGGTTCCTTAATTGCAATAGTCATCATGCTGTCTATATAATTGAGTGCACAATTTGTAATAAAAAATACGCAGGCAGCACCATTAGAAAAATTAAAATACGCATAGCTGAACATTTAAACAGCATCAATAAACGACAAATGCAAGCTTCAGGAGCCACTAAGCACTTTATTGAACACCATGGTGGGGACATTACGGGTTTAGTATTTTATGGGATAAATTAATAGATCGTCCGTATCGTGGTGGGGACTGGACAAAAAAGTCAGTTTGAGAGAGGCACATTGATTCTAAATCTAAAATACAAGAATATCAGCAGGATTAAACTTTAGGACAGATTTACTATACCTTTATTGACCATAGAGTTAGATGTATGCTGTGTATTACATTTATCCCTATGTGTTGCTTTCCGTTGGTGCCTCCCACCTACCTGCTGATCATGTGTTCTTGATTGTACATTCTGATTGGTTAACCATTTGTTTTTATATGTTTAGTTCACAATCGTCTTAGTAGCAGTGAACAAGGGCGTTTTAGCCCGAAACGCGTTTGCTTCATAGCATGATTATTTTTTGACGTGATGCTGTTTTAATGTGGATACAATAAAGTTGTGCATTTTACCTTCGTTTGCATCGGGCTGTGGTGATCTCTGGACACGGCGTTCTTTGTCGGCAAGCTGTATCCGGCACACCTGTTGTTTCTATTTGCATTCACTGCCAGGCCTGTGGAGTGCCCGATATCGTGAAGGGATGCAACGCTCAGGATCTCCTGCTTGCGAGGACTTAACACGGCTGAAGGTGAGCTCACAGCACTATTTTTCTTTGATAGTATCAGGGTAGGTCCAGTCATTAGTTAAAGCAAGTCTATTGGCTAATATTTTCTACCTAAGAAGACAGTGGAGTCAGTGTTACAAGCCCTGTATACATCGCTATAGCAGAGATCAACTTGACCGTGATATAATGGCTTTTCGTGTTCTCTCCTCTTTTCTCAAAACAAAAGTAATTTAAAAGTATTGAAAAACTCAAAACAACATTCTGTGCTGTGATATCATGTAGCGTTATCTTTTCAGTTTAGCCCTTATCTTTTAGTGGAGCTCTCCTGTCATCTCTTCACAATGCCCATCTCGCCAGTGAACGACACTGGCTGCTGCGTCTTCAGAAAAGTCCACCCTTTGATTGATCCTACTAGACAAAGGACAACATTCCTTTAAATTTTACAATTGTTTTTATTTATTTGTTGTTTTCTTTTGCTTTTTAATTATGTATTTTTTCAAATACATTTTTTAACTTTGATCACTTGATTGCTGTTAAAATGTTTAGCAATATGTTATGTTATTGCTATGTATTATGCCTGTTACAGGCAATCTATTAGACCATGTCTACAGCAGGCACTAGATAATTGCCTAGGTCACCTTGTGTGGGAACAATGAAGGTTATAAACTCTGAGATCTCACCACGCAGGTACATAACATATAATATATTTAGGGCACTAGGTAATTGCCTAGGTCACCTTGTGAATAAGCAACGCTTCTAGCGCTGATATAAGCTCTGAGATCTCACTACATACGCATGTAACACTCCACTGTGCAATGTGGTGCAGTTTATGCAGTAAGATTTCTTAGTCATAGTTAGCAGCTTAAAATATATAAGATGTTGCTGGCTATTATTCATGCCTGAATCATACTGTGTTACTTTTAATAGTATTCTGCTAGAGGAGTAGTTTGCAGCTTAAACACATCTATTTTTTCCTGAAAGTTTAAAGCTTCTTCTGTATGTTGTCAGCTCATAGTGAATTAAAATTATTACTAATATAGATGATTAATATTATGCAGCAGATGTGAAACTACAACTCCCAGCATTACAACCTCTATGGTACTGGTACTTGCAGTTTCACAATAGGTTGGAGACCACTGCTATATACATTGATACATGATAAACTGGATCAAGTCCCATAAGTTAGCCTCTCATTCTTCACTCATAAAATCCCATGTACGGTATTGATTTTCCCAAAATTTCAAGGTTATAGATCAACTACTGTATAGAGACAGCTGACAAGTAGGTAGAAAGCAAAGCACCAAACTAATAGCCAAAGTCTGTAGTAGGAGTGATCTGAGCAGACTGAGCTCCATTAGATGGAAGTTTGCTAAGTTTGAGGCAAGGACTAGATGTGGTCGGAATTGGAAAAGGAATTAGAATATTAAAGCTTCACAGCAACCTATAAAAAGTAAGAGTGCGTCCGCAATGACAAAATACCGGTCGGATTCTGTCTTAAGAATCTGGCCAGTATTTTGTCATCTTTTAGTTTTTGGGGGACTGTTCTATCCACGGTTTGCGGATTTGCAATCCCCCTCAACCACTGAAATGACCATCTTCCACCTTAAAACTGGGCAGCAGATTGTGCATTTAGAAAGTTTTTCGGACCGCCTGCCTAACCAACTGTCAGAAAATCCGCTCAGTGTGGACTACTGAACGGATTTTCTATTAAAGTCTATGGGTTGGTTGCTGGTTGACCAAAAACCTTTCTGTGTGGAGTGACCCTAACAGCTCGTATCAGTTCTAATATTGTAAAAGAACTTACAGCAGTTGTAGTAATTGTATGACAATGCTTTCCACACAAGTTGCCCTAAAAGAAGCTGTTGGCACTCCTGATTTTTTTTTTCACTTGTATTCCTAATAAAATAACAATTCTGAACTTTATTTTCTTAGACATTTGGCCTACATTTACTATTGAGGTTGCATCAGAAAAGTGTACTAAAATGCATCAAAAAGTGGTGCCTGTTTGACGCAGCATATTGCAGTGTATTGATGTGTTTCAAACACTCTTGACACTTTTTGTGACCATTCTGACATGAAGACATGAGGGTTTAGTGGAAAAAGGGTGTGTTTGTGGGAAAAGGGGTGTGGTCCCTTTGTCACTTGCTGTGCAAAAAAACTAAGTAAAAATATGCCTAAACATTCATATAGAAAGTAAGACAACTTATAGTTGTCTAAAAAGGCAAGCCAAGTCTAAAGCTGCGCCAGATTTATCAAATGGCATGAGCCAATGTGATAAGTCTGCCACATTTTTAGACTGCCTGTCTAAGTTTGTTATCTTTTTAGACAGCAATAGTAAATATGGGCCTCTGTGTTTCATTTAGTGTGTCCAGGTAATACTGTCACTGATTTTATAACGTCAAACCATGTAATGACATGCCAAGGGCAAAGGGAAAACTTGTATCCAATTATCAAATTATTTATGCAACATTTTGAATGCAGAAGACAAAAAAAGATGCTCCAAAATTCTTATTTTATGGAGAATACAAACATTTACTATAACCTATGTAAGGAGGACTGAGAGGAGAGATGCTAGTACTATTACAGGTACGATTGCCTAAATTATTTATAGGTTAACAACTTTTTGGTTTATGATGGGCAAGGTGGGGCACTGAGAATAGCAGGCCTGCAACTGCTTTTTAGGGAGAAGGGCAGAGAAAAAGAGGCAGAAGGTGAGAGGCATGTAAGGTAAGTGCAGTAGCTGTAGGGTGGGCCGCAGGAATCCGCTCCACTGGTGGGCCCCAGGAATCAACTGCACTGGTGAGTCCCAGGTATCAACTCCACTAGTGGACCCTAAGAGTCAACTCCCAAGACACCCCAGTCCTGGCCTCCGCCAGTAAGGTGGGGATTAACAGGGTTACCTTCACAGGGTATTCAATCTTTATGTTTGATTTTTCCTTATCCGTTTCTCTATTTGTGCTATAATCTATTATGAACCGGTTTGGCCCATTGTTGCTTACCAGTAATCTACATACCGTTTGATGGCAAAGAAAACCATTCTAAAACCAGAAATTAATGGTGTATACCACAGGCTTTCTATTCTTTTAAAGATTTTATGTTCTTGTTTTGGAACAAGTAATTTATGATATGCATGGTTGAGCTTATATTAATTTGTTATAGGGCTCACCACTGTGTCATCTTTAAATTTGTAATTCATACTTATTAAAAATTATAAAAGATATGAAAGAGCCCTCCCTCCTATTTCCTGAAAACCATGTGAAATTCATTGTGGGTGTGCTTTGAAGCCAGGCTCAGCTCAGGAACACTCCCCTGTAGTGGGTGTGACCTGAGAAGAGAATGATTTAGCTGAATTCACTCTTGCCAGCCTGTGGTTTGAAGATGAATAGAAGTAATTACATTAGAGTAATTACAGGGGTGGGGGAACTGTTTGTTTATCTTTGAGTCCTGCTGGCAGGACTTACTAACAGTAATGGGAGCAGAGGACAGCAGTACAGAGAGGGAGGGGGGGGGAACACCTCAAACATAACCCTACAAAAAAACTGAGGGGGAAGCCATTTGCAATGCAGTCTGTGAGTTGTAGGAAAGAGATGTTGGAGAACTAATGACATTCCCACAAGCAGGAAATTTCACTGCAAAAAGTGGATCTTAAAGAGACAAAAGAAAAGAAACACATGAAGGTAGTGCATTATCTTTACTTTTCAATAAAAATGCTTTTTATAGTCTTCTATGAAATCTTTAAATTCCCAGATAACCTCTTTAAGGTTTAGCCTAATCACTGAAATTACAGTGAGAAAGCTGCTAGTGACATTATAATTGGACAGCATCTTGCAAGAAAATATCAAATCATTGTGTATCTATATAAAGAACAAACAAAAGCTACAACTAATCCATGTATATGATAGAGGTATTCTCTTTTTCTGCGGATCCTTAGTTTGATCCTTTACACACCTATTAGTAAAAAATATCTTTTTTCACCATTAAGATGATTTCAGGTTTCAGTGTTGCCAAGACTCATACATCTCCTCACCAAGCACGGACTATCCTTTTACAACAAACTAAACAGGAATGAGGGGAACATTTTCTTCTATCCTTGAATTTCCTTTTTTTTAAAAAAAAGGTCACATATACCAAAAAATGACTTTAACCAGTCTTGAAGAAAATGTTACAGTTTCTTTACTAAACTTTGAGACGTCGCAATTTATAGTTTTTTTGGGGAAATCTTTTTTTTCTTGGGGGTATTAAGTTTCTCTCACCCAAAGTTTTTTTTTGTTAAACGTTTAAAAATTATTTATTATATGAGGTTTTAAAATAGAATTTCTTTTTGGGTATTTTTCAAATCTTAATCGGGCTACCTTAACCTTAAAGGGGTGTTCCAAGACCTTCATTTGATCCATGAAAGTGACATTGTTAGTGAGGGACTGAGGGAGAACTGAACCTCTGGAAGCCCTGGAACACTGGTGATGGGAGAGGTAAGTATGGCTTAATTTTCTATTTTAACATGGTGGGGAGGGGAGTTGCTAGGGAGGTTTTGAAAAGTCTTGGAAAACCCCTTTAATGATCTCCATTTGAATTGCTCTTGACTGGTGTCATACTGGTTCCATAAATATTCTCTATTAGTTACACAGATAAGTAGTTATCTGTGTAACTACTTTCTACTGTGGCTATGAGATGAGGATCCTAAAAAAGTCCTCATCTATTAATTCAGGATTTCCTACTAGAGTAAGTAAAAATGGTTTTTCGAAAGGAAACTTTTATAAAGGAATTTCTTTATGAATAATGTATGCTAACAAATTAATTGACCTCCGGAACCCATATTGCAGTATCCTTTAAAAATATTAGATGGTAATCTAGTATTTAACATAAATTTCCTAACTATGTTGAGCGATTTTTATCGACAAAGTTGAAATCGGCACATTTTTATGTTGATAAATTTTTTAAGATCATGCGATAATTTAGGTTAAAATCGTCTCATCTATTAAATACCCGCCTTTTCGGCGTTTCCGTCATTTTGGCGGCCAGCAAATCACTTACAGAAAGAGCAGGGTGAGTTTGGTTGTGCGACTCATGACGGGGTGTGTAGGGTTGCGATTGGTTGGAAAAATCGCATGCCCCTTTTTTTACATAGAACACCCCTTTTCATGATCGTTTCCCCGTCTCATAGCATAGGACGGCGTTCTGCCTGTGTCCAAACAGCTCAGCGAAATTTTCTATTTCTTCACAAAAAGCTCTACTTTAGCTGTGATCCTTACAACTTATTTAATCAAAATTTTTAAAGTTTTTTATTTAGTTGGGTAAGAATTTTAAAAGGAGCACTACCACTGTAAATCACGGGGGGGGAGTGGGGAGGGGGGGCCGGGGTGAACACAGAAAACCCTTTTTAAAGAATACGATAAGTTCCCAAGCTTATTGTAGACAGCACGCAATGCTTTATTTTTAAACTTTTCTTTGAAATATTTCCGGGATTTTGGGGAGCCTGACTTATTTAGATCACATCTTTCTATTAACGCGGGTCCTTTTGTTAGGTGCAAACTCCTTTTTTACTTTAAAATTTTTCAATAGGTGTTTTTTTTTCATTTTGGCGCGGGCCAGCTTTGTTGTAAGCCCCTTGCAGTTAAATTAAACCCCAGAAATTTTGTAGTCAGCACGGGTTATAGTCCAAAAATACCTTTTATATCCAAAACATTTCAATCTTTTTTTTCACTTGACACAGTACAGCTTTTCATTGAGGCCCCTTGCACTTAAAGGAATACAGCAATTTTTGTATCACCCGGGGTGAATTGAAAGGTGCCAAAAAATACCTTTTATTACTAATACATTTTCAGATAGGGTTTTTTTTTTCATTTTGGCGCAGGCCGCTTTGTTGATAGATCTATTTTTGCATTTAAAATTTGTTAAGCAATTTTGTAGTCCCCAAAAGGGTGAATTGAAAGTGCCAAAAATCCCTTTATTATCCGAATACTTTTCAAAAACGGGGTTTTCATTTTTTCGCAGTACACTTTGTTCTTTTAGCCCCGGCCCTTTAAAATGTGAATACAGAAATTTTTGTATCACCACAGGGAATGAAAAGTCCAAAATACCTTTTATTATCCAATACATTTCAGATACTTTTTTTTTTCACTTTGGCGCGGGCCAGCTTTGTTTAGATCACTTTGCAGTTAAATTTGAATACAGCAATTTTGATCACCCGGGGAATGAAAGGTGCCAAAAATACCTTTTTATTAAAAAAATTTCAAACTTTTTTTTTCACTTTGGGGCCTACAGCTTTTTTCATTATGCACCTTGCCTTAAAGGGGAAAACGCAATTTTTGAGTCACCACGTAAATTTGAAAAGTCCCCAAAATCCCTTTTAAAATCCTAACATTTAGACAGGTGTTTTTTCACTTTGGTCAGTCAGCTTTGTTGATAGATCATTTTGCATTTAAATTTGAATCCAAAATTTGTAGTCACCACGGGTGTACTGATGGGTGCCAAAATTTTTTTAAATATCCGTATACATTTCAACACTGTTTTTTCATTTGGGGCCTTACGGCTTTGTTGATAGATCTACTTTGCAGTTAAATTTGAACCCCACAACTTGTAGTACCACAGGTGTACGATAGGTCCAAAATCCCTTTTAAATCCGAAAACTTTCAGACAGGTTTTTTTTCACTTTGGTCAGCCCAAGCTTTTTTTATAGATCTACTTTGCATTAAATTTGAATCCAGAAATTTTTTTTTTGATTTGAGGGATTTGAAAATACTTATTTCTGAACATGAGAAAAATTCAGGGGGTAACAGCAAAGAGGGGCGAAGGAAATAAGAAAGGTACGAGAGAAAAATGCCTTCCACTGCTGGCGACAACACCACCCAGGGGATCGTCAGTTGCAGGACCGTCGGGCCGTCATCACGGGGTCGGGGTCCTGTGAATCTCATAACAACAACGTCGCCAATCTTTCCTTCAGGGGTTAATGAAACCCTCATCCAGCAGTCTTCCCTCCTCGTCCCCCAGTCACGGCCACAAATGTCTCATCACATTTTTAGCACCCGCCCAAACATGAACACCCAAATGCAACTCATGACCCACCACTGTGGATAATCCATTTTCTAAGACCCGATGAGAAAATCCTGGGTCAAAGGCATGTTAAAAGTCAAGGGCCAAAAGGATATTTTCTCTGCTCTTACCCCCAGTTACTGATACCATCAAGGAGAAAGGAAGCCGTCAACGCAAAAAGGGGGGGGGGGTCGCAACCCCTTGGGGCAGTTCCCCTTCTTTTAGCCCGCACTCCGGGAAAGAATGAAAGGACGAAAAAATCCCCTGTTTTGAATGAAGCGAAAATTTGCGGATCCAACGGGTCTTTTCACAAAATTGCTTGCGACGCTTCATCACTGACAGAGGAAACATGGGTAGTTTCATAGGGGCCCGCCTCAAAAAGGGAGAGGGAGCCCAAAATCTGCTGATATTTTTTCCGCCACCACATCAGGGGAAACCCCGCTCCTCCTTACCCCGTAAAAAAGGTCCAGCCCAAACAGTCAGTCCCCATGCAGCAAATGCATAGTTAATGGGGGCAAAACTTGGGCCCAAAAAAAAACCCAAGGAAGAAGGGCCCCCCAACCACGTCACACCCTCTTCCCGCCTCCCCTCCCTCCTCCGGCACCACCAACTTCCTCGCTGCCCTGTCTCCAGAGCATGACAGGGGTCACCTCCCTTTAGCCTCCACCCCGCCCGTACCACCACAGCCCAGAGACCCCCCTACCCTTTCCTCCCCCTTTGATGCCTACGCCGTAAGCGGCCTTCTAGCAGCCACCTTCTGCCTTCCAGGTTTGGGGGGCAAAGAAAACATTTAACCCAAACCATCCCAAAGCCCAAAAGCCGAATGTCGGGATTGCCAGCTTTTGGCCTTGGAAAAGTTTTCCTTTTTCTGGGGGACACAGTGGGTTCCGCCACGCATGGCCCTTTTCCTGCCCCCAATACCAATGCCGACAGGGCATTTTCTTTGCCGAAAGCCTCCCGCCCGGGCCGCCACTTCATCAAAATTTCAAGCGCGTTGTCTGCATCGTGCCGGAAAAATCCATCTGAGCCGACACTGGGCTATAAGCACGGGCCCCGGGCCCCATATCTCTGTGACAGCTCACGGGGGAGCTGGGGGGATGTCTCTGGGGGTACGGTGGCCTCAGGCCCCGCACCTCTTCAAAACCCAGGGGTGGGGCAGGGCTCTTTCCCCCAAGGTTTCCCTGGTTATCACGTCCCAAGAAACCACCGTGTTTAAATTTTTCTTCTTGGGGAACCATCCCCACAAGGTCAAGAGCTGTTTAAAGGCTCTCCCAACAAACCGAGCGCTGGCTGGGGACAAGAACCTTGTGCCAGCAAAGGGGGGTTTGCATAACGGCGAAAACTCTGGCCCCCTTAAGACGTAGGTGGGGCCTCCCCGCCGGCAATGCATAACCTTTCGTCCAGAAATTTTTAAAGACTACCCGGGGCTGGACTGCCTCTGGGGGAACCGAAATTTCTAGTTCGCACTTCCGGCGTTCGCACCCTGCTTCGTCCCGCCTGCTGCGTTGCAGCGTCACTCCGCCTCCCCACAACGTCTCATTGTTGACGTGCAACACCGGGGAACCACCCCCACATCTTCAGCGATTTGAGCCACAAATGCCCTTACCATTTAAAAGGACACATGGCCTGACAAACGGGGCGGGCCTCGGTTTTTTTAGCCCCCGAATGGAGCATGGAAAGACCGCCCATCCTTTCCAGTTTTAAGAAGCCCCAAAATGGTATCGGAAAAGATGCCCTTTTACTGAGCATTGTGGGGATTTATTTGGGGAAAGATCGTTTTACACCTAAACAACAGGCCCCCACGACGGGGGAGACGGACACCGATGGGAACACACCCTTTTCCCCGCGAATCCAAAGGCCCCCACGTTTTTCCAATTTTTTTCGTCTTCATTAGGAGGGGTTCGGGGTCCAGGGGCTAGTGCCAAAGGGAGCGGGATCAGCCCTCAGGGTGCATCATCCAGGGGGAATCGGGCTGTGTTTTAACTTTGGGGCCCGAGGGGGGAGGAGGGGGAGGGGGGGGGGTACCCTAACCCGCTTACCGGCGTCCCTACCTTTGGAAGAGGGTTGGGGGCAAATTTGGGCGGAGGGAAGATGAGGGAAAACATTTTGCTAGTGCCCCTCGACCCGAGGCTTGGGAAATCAAGGCTCCAAATTTTCACATGAGTGCTTGGGGGTGCTCCATTTTTCCCCAACATGATCCCCTCGCATTTAAACCACAAAAAACAACATACTGGATGGCCACCCTCCCGGATCCCCGTACAAAACAAAACCTCACTTTCCTCCCACCCCCCAAAACAGAGTAAAAAAGCAGGAAATGGGGACCCTTTCTGATTTTATCAAGGAACATCTGTTTCGTCTGATTTTCCGTTCTTCAAATGTCATGGTGAACAACACAGCACGGAAAGCAGTAAGGGGTGGTACCGTAGCGGCAGCAGCACAGCAAGCAAGGTGGCAGAAGCCAAGGGGTACCTCGGCAATCTTTTTTTACACCCCTCACCAACGCATGCAATGCAGGCACACAACCAACACACAGAGACCAGCCCAAGATCATGGGCACACTATCTGCGTCCAACACCGTGTTTTTGTATGTGTTTGGGACCCAAAACTTCTGGGGATCCAAAATGGACGAATGGCCCGACTCCTCCCAGCCATAGAGGGTTTTTTTCCCCATAAGGCAGGTCCCCTATAAGACGGACCTTCACACAGCTGAATCAATTTATAATTTTTTGGGGCATTTGCGTGAAACAGCAAAAACATGGCCTTTTTGGAAAAGAAATGTGGCTTCTAATTGGGATTTCCCCTCCAATTTTAACAGTGGGGTGGGAAGTCATTTTTTTAATTTTTTGGGGGATGCTGCTTTTAAAGCAGCAAACAATTGGGCCATTTTTAAAAAAATTTAGTTTTAACATCCATTTTTTCTTCACAAATTTCCCAAAAAGGCTCAAGGGTCAGTTTTGAATTTTGGGGGCATTTTTTTCCCGTGACAACAGCTAACTACAGGTCCATTATAAAAAAAAATTTTTTTTCTAACAACATTTTTTCTTCCAAATTTTTCGAAAGGCTCAAGGGTCATGCTTTGAATTTTTGGGGGATTTTGCTGTTCATGCAGCTATACTACAGGGCCTATTATAAAAAAAAAATTTTTTTTTCTAACAGACAAAAGTTTTTCACAATTTTTCCAAATGGCTCAAGGTCATGCTTTGAAATTTTTTTGGGCATTTTTCTTTTGACATGCAGCTTACTACAGTTCCCATTATAAAAAAATGTGGTTTTTTAACAGACATTTGTTCTTTACAATTTCAAGAGTGGCTCAAGGTGATGGTGCTGTCAGAAACAGGAATAGGGAGGACACTTTTTAAAGGACACATATTTTTAAAAAGACTTTTTTTGCAAGATCTTTAACATAGCTCAAACCCTGTATTAACAACCCCAATTTAAATTTCAATTAAAAAAAGAAACAAAGACATGGTGGGGGTCCATCCTATTTTAAAATGGGGGGGGGGTTTTTAAATTAAACTACTAAAAAACTTTTCATGTACAAAATAGCTGGGAAAAAAAATTTCCTCTGAATTGACAAGGGGGGGACAGGAAAACCTTTACCAATTTAGTTATTCAAGGACTGGGGGGCTTAAAATTTTTTGGGGGGGATCACTATGGGGTCGCATCATTTATCTCCAGGGGAGTCTGCCCTAATCACTGAAAGGATTTGGAGAAAAAATGAAACCTTGAAAATTTATTTGCTAATCATCTCAGAACCAGGGGGCAAATGTTTATCTCAACAAGAAGTGTTTTTGGGGGTATTTGGGCATTGTATTACTTAGGGGGGGCGGACGAATTAAAACTCTACACGTGTAAAAAAAAACCTTTTTAAAAAATGCAAGGGTGTATGTTTGTAATTTTTATCACACTTTAAAAAAAGCAAAATGAAATAAAAGTAAAACTATAAAAAAACTTCCCTAAATAAAAATTTTGTAAACAAAATGCCCGTTACCAAAAAATATACTAAATGAAAGCACTGTACAAAAAAAAGCATAGTCCACTTTGTGATCTGTGGAACAAACGTTTTTAAAATCATCGTGGCCCAGGGCAGGTATGGCCAATGTATTAACTAAAAGGGGTTTTTAAAAACCCTTTTTTCCAGCACTTTTTAAATGGGGCATGGTTTGGGGGTCATGCGTGGCCCAGGGCAGGTATAGTCAATGTCTAGTAAACTAAATGGTGGTTGAAAAGACCCTATTTCCAGCACTTTTAATCTTTGGGGGCAACAGGTTTATTGCATACTGCGTACGGGCAGATATATTAATGTCCATTAACTAAAATTTGGGGTTCAAAGACTCCTTTTCTCTGCACTTTTTTAAATTTGGGGTCAAACAGGTTTAGGGGTCATCTTGGCCCAGGACATATATCTATGCCATGAAAAAAAATGGGGGGTTTTAAAAACTCTTTTCCGCACTTTTTAAATGTGGGGTCATGCAGGGTTTGGGGCTCATCTGTGGCCCAGGGACAGGTAAAATTAAAGTCCATGAAAACAAAAATTGGTTGAAAACTCCTTTTCCCGCACTTTTAATCTTGGGTCAGACAGTTTTAATGGGCATTCCGGACAGGACATATAGTTAAGTCCAGTTCAAATAAAATGGGGTTCAAAACTCCTTTTCCCGGGACTTTTTTAAATTGGGGCAGACAGGTTTTTAATGGTCATAATGTTGGGCCAGACAGGTATAGTTTTGTCCATTCAAAAAAATGGTGGTTTAAAACCCTTTTTTTTGCACTTTTAAATTTTTGGGTCAACAATTTAATGGTCATACGTGGGACAGAACAGGATAGTCAAAGTCCATTCAACAAAAGGGGGTTTGAAAGACCCTTTTTTCCCCACTTTTAATCTGTGGGTCAACAGGTTTAATGTCAAACTTCGGTACAGGACGATATAGTTTAAAGCCATTTTAACTAAAAAGGGGTTAAAAACTCCTTTTTTCCCCGGCACTTTTAAAAACTGGGGGCAAAAGCAGGTTTGGGCTCATCTGTTTTTCCCGACACTATTCAAATTTTTAGTTTAAGTAAAAAATGGTTCAAATCATACTGCCGTCTGGCACTTTTTAATTTGTGGGTGATGCAGGTTTAAGGGTCATGCTGTGGTACAAGACAGGGATAGTGAATGGTGTGTGAGTTTTTTTCTGTGGCTTTTATAACCTAAGTGTGTTGCCTAAGATGTAGCACGTATCCATTTGACTGTTATGGATGTTAATTCCAGCTTCTCCAGCCCTGTTTGGGTGTAAGAATGAAGGTGTTGTTGCTCTCCCATAGACTTTAATGGTCATCGGTGATAATCTATCATCGACCATCGAATATCTTATTGGTTATTGCCGTTATCGACCATCGACCCGATGACGATAGTCAACGTAATCGCTCAACACTATTCCTAACCCCTGGTAATGTTTAGTGAGAGACCACGTAAAGCTTTACACATAGGTCTGTTATCACTGTTGCTCACATATTTTGTTTTGCAAACGCTGTACCACGTAGACATAGCTTTATGTTAGTGAGATAATACTACCCAGCAATGTTTAGGGAGAAAGGATGGGAATGCAGGTGTTCACGGCTTATTACCAGTGGTGTTCAGCATCTGGTGATGGATTTTTCCAATGTCAGGTTCTGAAGAACTGGCCATTCGGAGAAGCGGGAGCCTTATACTGGAAAAATACTGATCTGTTAGCTTGCGTAACACTTGGTCACGCAGACATTTGTTAAGATATAAATGGGTGAAGTGGGCTGTGAGGGCAGAAATATCTGGACCTGAGGGCACGAGGGATGCCTCACCACCATAGGGATGTATCCCCGAGATCTCTCTATCTTTGCTGGCCCACTTCTCCCATCTGATGCCGATAGATGATGCTTATAAGATTCCTGGTGAAAATGTGACCTGTATAAGGGGACACCCATGCACGGTGTTGATCTCAGGAAGATCTCTATATCTTCGCTGGCCCACTTCTCCCATCTGATGCCGATAGATGATGCTTATAAGATTCCTGATGAAGCTTTGACCCCTATAGAGGTGTAATATAAGTATTTGTAATCAATATTATGCGTGCTTTGCCTTTGTAATCCATATTATGCGAAAGTGTATGCAATATCACACTATCTTCTTTTGGTCTTATGTAATCACTGAATTCTTCATATAATAAAGTTAATAAAGCATTTGATGTTGCCTTCTTTAAAGCCGTCTCTGACCCCTTAAAAAAGTTGGTAAAACACATAGGGCGACATGTATGAACGGGCTTTTCGCCTGTTTTTTGGCGTAACCTGCGCCTCCCCAGCCTGAATCCGCTGTCGGACGCAGGGATGCAGTGTTAGGCGCAGCGTTCACCACTTTCATCTGCGCCCCGCATGGAGGGGTGGGCAATGGGCGCGGTGTGGGCGCGGTGTAGGCATTCCGGGGCGGGACGCGGCACGCTCGAAAACTCCGAGGCATGTACGATCGCGAGTTGGCAAAGTGCAACGCATTGCAGCGCTTGGCAGCTCCGACAGGCAGACCTGGTTGATTCTGGTCTAAATGCTCCGGCGGAGGCGAAGTGAAGCGAGAACGGAACATGAGAGGAAACATAGAAGATCGCAACAGAAATCTTGGCGCTCAGCTCCGTGCGGCATGGAGTATGATTCCAAAAAAATCGCCTTTATAAAGGCGTAAAACATTATCAGAAAAAGAGCTCAAACCTCAAAAATAAAAAATACATAAATAAAATCACTTTCCAAAAAACTAGAACGGCGCTACATCAAGAGTTAGGATCTTGGAAATTGCCGGGAAATACAGTAATTCAAATTCTGAAAGCGCTTCTTATTGGTCGGCATAAACCGGCCAATCAGAATAGGAGCAACAGTGAACCATTCAAACCTAGGGACCAATCAAATTCAAAGGCGGGACAGTTCAAAATACTGTAAAAATGCAGAAAAGAGCTGATTGGCTGAGCTAACGGGGGCATGGCTATCCCGGCCAATCAGAACGCGAGCTACTTGTCCCATTGTAGTCTATGGAGAGATCGGCGCCATGCAATCTCGGCTCTCAGCGCTGTGCGGCATGGAGTATGATAAAAAAAATAATTTTTATTAAGTGTAAAATATCATCTGTAAAAGAGCTGAAACCTTCTATAAACATAAATCAATCAAATCCCTAACAACGCATTTGTCGCCGAGACCGGCGCTACATAAGGAATTGGGATATAGAGAATTGCCGGGAAATACAGTAATTCAAATTGTTTAAGCTCTTCTCATTGGTCGGCATAAACCAGCCAATCAGAATAGGAGCGACAGGGACCCATTCTAACCTATGGAGAAATATAGACCAATCAAAATCAAAGGCGGGACAGTTCAAAATACAGTAAAAATACAGAAAAGAGCTGATTGGTTGAACTAGCTGGGGCTTGGCTATCCCAGCCATTCAGAGCGCGAGCTATTTGTCCCATTGTAGTCTATGGAGAGATCGGGGCAATGAAATCTCGGCGCTCAGCGCCGTGCGGCATGGAGTATGATTAAAAAAATCATTTTTATTAAGTGTAAAATATTCTCTGAAAAAGAGCTGAAACCTTCTATAAACATACATAAATAAAATCACTAACAACGCGTTTGTCGCCGAGACCGGCGCTACATCGGGAATTGGGATATTCGAAATGGCCGGGAAATACAGTAATTCAAAATCTGTAAGCGTTTCACATTGGTTGGCATAAACCAACCAATCAGAATAGGAGCGACAGGGACCCATTATAACCTATGGAGAAGTTAGAACCAATCAAAATCAAAGGCGGGACAGTTCAAAATACAGTAAAAAGGCAGAAAAGAGCTGATTGGTTGAGCTAGCAGGGGCTTGGCTATCCCAGCCAATCAGAGCGCGTGCTACTTGTCCCATTGTAGTCTATGGAGAGATCGGCGCCATGCAATCTCGGCTCTCAGTGCCGTGCGGCATGGAGTATGATTTAAAAAATCATTTTTATTAAGTGTAAAATATTATCTGAAAAAGAGCTGAAACCTTTTCTAAAAATAAATCAGTTAAATCCCTAACAACACGTTTGTCGCCGAGACCGGCGCTACATAAGGAATTGCAATATAGAGAATTGCCGGGAAATACAGTAATTCAAATTGTTTAAGCTCTTCTCATTGGTCGGCATAAACCAGCTAATCAGAATAGGAGCGACAATGGCCCATTCTAACCTATGGAGGAGTATCGACCAATCAGAATAGGAGCGACAGGGACCCATTATAACCTATGGAGAAATATTGACCAATCATATTCTAAGGCGGGACAGTTCAAAATACAGTCAAAAGGCAGAAAAGGTGGGGTTTGGGAGCTAGGGGGGGCCCTTGGCGACCCGGCCCAAACAGAGGGGAGTATTTTATAGGGGTTCTAGGGGAAAAGAAAGCAGGGGCGGCTCTGTTTGTGATTGGAAAGGGTTTAAAAGAGGCGGGGTTTTTTTTGGCCCAAGGGGGAGAGCGAGCGGCTCTTAGGGGGTTTTCAAATGCAATCTTTTAAAAAAACTTTTTATGGGCCGAAATAAAAGATAAGTTTACAAAAGTTGTCCCGATGTGTATATAAAATTTTTTAAAAATAGGGGGGTAACTAAAAAAAAATTTTTAATTTTCCAAAAATCATGATAATTTTTTTTTTTTGAAAACCCCTTTACTTTTTAAAACCTTTGGGAAATAACAAAAAACAAAAGAAAGAAAAAAGATTTTTTTAAATTTAAATTTATTTTGGGGCCCTGCGCCTAAGTCCCCCCATGGGGCCCCCCCACACTGGCGAGGCGCGGGGACTTTACTTCCCTATCCTGAGGGGCCCCCCCGCGCCAAATTTAAATCAGGCGAAAATTTCCCCGGAAAAATTGGCGAAAAGGTGCCCCCCGCGTGGCGAGGTCTTTCCCCATGTCGCCCATGTTCTAAAGGGGGGATTTTTGCAGTACAGCCCCAAAACGGGCAGTGGGGGAAAGGGAAAAAAAGTGGATTTTGGGGCAAAGTAAACGGTCTTGCGAGTGTTTTTTTAAAGTGTGTTTTTTTTTTTAAGTGTGGGGGATTTTGAGATTGAGAGTTTTAGTTTTGGGGAGTTTAGGGGGGGACAGTATTGTTTTACTTTTTAATTTTATTTGGGTCATATATTTTTTTTGGAAACACCCCCATGAGTTCCATTTTTGACAATGTGTCCGTGCCCCCCCTGTCCCAATGAAAGCCACCCTTGAGAACAGTTGAGGGAGATACGGGTTTGCAAAGATGTGTGCAATGACATTTAGAACCCCGGGGGACCCTGGATCTAAATGAGGGGTTGGGGGGCCCACTGAGCCCCTTTCCCAAACCCTTGGAAGGGGGCCCGGGGTCCCAATGGGGCAATCATGCAGGTGTAGATCTGGGGGGGTGGTAGATGGAGGTGCAGGAAAAAAAGGGCAGCTAGAGGGGAAACCGAAAGAAAGAAGGGCGGGGGGAAAGGGGGTTTTCAGGGAGGTAGTTCCTAAACTGGTCCCCCCCAACAAATTTGAAGATTGGCGGATGGGGGGGAAATTTTGGGTTCAAAAATTAGCTTTTGCTGCAGCAAGCACTCCCCCTGTCTGCCCCAGTAAGATGGGGAATGGATTTTCCCGGTAGGTAGACAGGTGTGTATTTGGGGGGGCCCCAATTTAATTAGGGGCACAGACGGGGGGCAATTCCCCAAACCAAGGGGATCGTCGAACAGTGTTTTGTTTACGGGGGGCCCCGGGGTTCAAACATACCCGCGGATTTTTTTGGGGCGTTTGGGTGGGTGGGGCGGGTTTGGGGGAACCCCGTGTCTTTGGCCCACATTGGCCCAATGAAAATTTTAAAAGGTAGGTGGGTGCCCTTTTAAAAACCCGATTTCAGGGACTTAGGCCCCCAAAAGCTCAGGGCAAGGACCCCCCAAGGAAATATTTTCAGAAATATTATTTTCCACGAGCCCCCCAGAGAGGCAGCGGGGTTAGAGAAGTAAAATAAGTGGCTAAAAAAATTGGGGTGTAGGAAAGAGGGTTTTTGGGTTTTTTGGGGAAAACTGGGTGATTCTGTTTGGTCGGGATCATCTAGGGACGGGGCCAAAAGGGGAAAGGGTGCAGCTGTTTTTGGGGGGAAAAAAAAGGGCCCAGGAAGTTGGGGAGGAATTTTTTAAATTTAGGGAGGGGGGGGGAGGGTAATTACAATATAGATGCAAGATAGGGAAGATAGAAGCGGGGAATTAGGAAAAAAACGGGGGGTGGAGGGGAGGGAGGGGTGTAGCAATAGATAAAAATATGGGGAAAAAAAGGAAAAAAAACTGAAAAATCTTTTAAATTTGGGCGGGTGCCAAATGCCGGAGTTTGCCCAAAAAAAATTAAATGAATTTAAGGGTTTTAATAGCTGAAAAAAAAATAGGGCCCCTGGGTGGGGAAAACGGAGACTTTGGTTTGGACGGAGAGATGGGCAGAAAAACTTACGGGGGTTACGTTATTTAAAAAGGGGATGTAAAGCCCGGAAAAAGGGGGGGGGGTTGTCTTATGTAAAATTTTGTTGAACCCAAAGGGGGGGAAGATATAGGAAAAGGTTTAAACCCTTGTGGAAATTATGGGTAAATATACATGGGGGTAACAAAAAACAATTTAATATAATAGGGGTTGCAAAAGGGCCCCCAAAATAAAAACAAAAACCCCCTGGAAGATTTTCCCTCCTAAGGAAAATTTGATAGGCGGTAAAAGAATGAGGTTATTATTATGGGCGTTTTAAACTATCCGGGACATAAAATTTGGGAATCTAAAGTTTGGGAGCTTCAAAAAGGGAAAAAACAGGGTTTTTGTCAATAATAATGAAAAATTCCCTTTCCCAAAAAGGTGCAAAAAACCGGACTAGGGGAAAAGGCCTTCTGGGAACCTTTAAATTAACTAATAGACCTAAAGATTTAAAAAAGGGGTTAAAGGTTTGGAGGGGCCCCTGGGGAAATAGTGCCCAATAATATAATAAATTTTCCGTTTACCCTTTCAATAGAGTTTTTTTTCAAGGAGCCAAAAAAAAACACTAAAATTTTGGGAAAGGTTTTTTATTCTGCTTAGGGAGGCCAAAAAACCGTTTTGACGGGGAAACCATGTGTTTAAATATGACGAACAATAAAAAATGGGATTTTTTTAAAAAAAACACCCTAGGTTCCACTGGGGAGGTAATCCCTTATGGTAAAAAAAAAAATTAGAAAAACGGGAAAAAAAACCCAAAGGGGATAACAGGGATGTAAAAGAGGAAATTTAAAAAAACAAAAAGAAAGCGTTTCACCTATTTAAAAACAGGAGGGCATTAAAGAGGTTTAAGAAGCTATAGAGAAAAAATTTAAAGTTTTGTAAAAAAAAGAAAAAAAAGGAAAGGAAAAGCTGGAGGGAAAGACATTTTGGGAAAAAGAAAGTAAAATAACCCCAAAATATTTTTTAACATATATAAATAGAAAAAAAATTTAAAAAAGGGAAAAATGTTGGCCCTTTGAAAAATACTGAGGGAGAGGGGCGTTTGAGGGCGTTTAGAAAAAAAACAAAAGTTTTTTAAAAAACTTTTTTCTCCACTGAATTTTTCCCAGGGGGGGGTTTTCCTTCCTATTGAACAGGAAGATGTGGTAAACTCCAACTTAAAAGTTTTTGTTAAACCCCGGAAAAAAGTGCAGCTCCGGTTTTAGGAAAATTAAAATAGACAAACCCCCCCCCCGGTCCAGATGGCATACACCCCCCTGGTTTTTTTAAAAGAGTTAAGTGTGTATAGATAGGCCCCTATTTTAATATTATGGACTGTTTTTAAAAACCCGGGGTATGTTTCCCAAAAGGGTTTGGCGCATAGCAAATGTGGGGCCAATATTCATAAAGGGGTCAAAAAAATGATCCAGGAAATTTAGGCCCGTAAGCTTAACCCCTGGGTTTTTAGGAAAAAGGGTTTTAAGGTTTTTTTCCAAAATGCTATCCTGGAAATTTTTCTCACTGAAAATTAAAAGTATAACCCCCGTTCAGCACGGGTTTTATGAAGGATTTGGCCTGTTTAGGGTAATTCATCAGCCCTTTTTGGGGGAAGTCAGTGCTAGGCTGGATCGGGGTGAGGCACTGGATGTCATATTCTTGATTTTTCTAAAGATTTGATACGGGGGCAACATAAAAAGGTTGGTAAAAAAATGAGGGGTGTTGGGGTGGGGGGGAAAAAAGTGTTAAAGTGGGTAAGTAAAATGGCTCACTGATAGGAAAAAAAAAAGGGTAGTAAATTTTTCGGACATCCCCAGGGCTGGATCGGTTATGTGGGGAACCCAAGGGTCGTTTGGGCCCCATCCCCTTTAAACATTTTCATTAATGATTTTTAAGGGAATTTAAAAGTAGATTTTCGATTTTTTTTTTTCCAAACGTACTAAGCTCTGTAAGTAATTAAAACAATAGAGGAAATTGTTTTCCAAAAAGGGTCTGGATAAGTTGGAGGGGCCGGGAAAGGGAAAAAAGGAGATGAGGTTTAACCTGATAAATGAAGGTTGCACATGGGGAAGGAAATTTCCCTTAAGGGTTACATGTTTGGTAAATAAAAAAAAAAAAAAATGGGTAAAAGTGAATTTGGGGAAGGATTTGGGGAAACCCGGGGGGGCAGTAAAAATTAATTGTAGCAGCCAGTGTCAGGCAGCGCGCCAAAGCCAAAAAGGAATTTATGGGGTGCATTTTAAAAAGGGGGTAGGAATGGGTGAGAACCTTATTTCCCATTTTTACAAGTCATGGTTAGACCCCACTGGAATAAATTTTTTAAGTTTTTTTGGGGACCAGTTTCACAGGAAAAAACATTGTAGAGCTTGAAAAGGTTTCAAAGGCGGGCAACAAAAAAAATAAAAGGAATGGTGGGTACGTCCAAAAGAAAGATTGGAAGATTAGGGTTTTTTAGTTGAGAAAAGAAGGGTTCGGGGGGGGGCATAAAAAAAATATGTTTAAAACCCTCCAAAAGGGCAATATAGAAATCTCTCCCCAAAATTTTTTATAAAGGGCTGTTTTCTAGAACAAGGGGGCATCCTTAGTCTTTTAGGAACGAAGTTTCTCATAAACTAGGGAAAAGGGGTTCTTTACTGTAAAAGCAGTGAGGGGCTAGGAATTTTTCCGGGCCCGGGGGTGGTCATGGTGAATTCAATAAACCCAGTTCAAAAAGGGGGTTTTGGGTGCATTTCTGGAGGGTAATTTTATAAACCCGTTATAGTGACTGGATTTTAGGAGGGGGGTCAATTTATCCCGGGGGTTTTTCTGATTGCAAAATTGGGGGTCCCGGAAGGGGAAATTTTTCCCCAAATGAGGACCAAATTTGGGTTTTCTCATTTTGGGGGTTTTTTTCCTTCCCCCTGGATCAACACCTTAGACCCTTGCACAAAAAGGGAACTTGTGGACGGGCTTGTTTTTTTTAGCCCTTTCAAAATAAGAAAAAAAAAAACTGATATGTAATGAGGTTAAATGCTTTTGGGTCTTTAAACCCCTTCTAGAATAGGGTACCTAAATCCAAATATTCTTGCACTGGCCAAGCTTTTTTGAAGCTGCTCTTTACAGTTCTATGGGAAAAAAAAAACTTACTATTAAAATTTTCCCGATATTAAAAAGTGAGGGGGGCTGGAATCCCATTTTTTTGCATTAGTTTAAAGATCTGTTTAAATTTTTTTTCCCCCAAAGATCTAAAAATTTACAAACCTTTGGGGTGTGGGTGGCCCGAAATATTTTTAAACTTTAAACCCCACTAAAAATGAGCTTCTTGTCATTTTTTCCCCCATTATAACTAACAGATTTTTTTCTTGGGGTAAAGTGGTTTTTTGTCTGTTTTTTCCTTTAGTTGTAAAGTGCTACGGAATATGTTGGCACTATATAAATAAAGATTATTATGTCTTTTGTGGCAGGAGTTTTTACCTTTTTCCCCTTCAAATTCCCGGGCCATGTGTGACTGTACAGATAAACCCCCTTTATTTTTAAAGCCCTTTTTCCCCTTTCAATAAGTGTAACCTCCAGTAAATATTAAGGGCCTCACATATGAAAACTGTCTAGGTCTAAGACCATTGCCCATAGCAATCAATCAGAGCTCCCCCTTTTTTCAGAGCGCTATATGAAATGAAAGGGGGGCTCTGATTGGTTTCTATGGGCAACAAAAAAAGTCTTACACCTAGACCGTTTTCATAAATTTCCTCTGAATCTTTATGTAAACCTCAATGTGTGTTTTTTAACTGAAATCCAAGTTGATCCCAGTAAAGGCTCTAACTGAAAGATTAATAAACTATAATATTTTAAATGGTGAAAATAAGAGTTGTGACCTATCAGAAACTCTGTCTTACAATAAGGAGTATAGGTTATTCATATGCAGAAAACTATCAATTATAATGAATTGTGTCTCTATCTTCTGACGAAAAGCTGTAATCTCATGTGCGAAATTATCGGTTAATACTAAGTAATTTGTGATTTAAAGTTGGGTACAAAAATTTACTATAAATATGCCATAGATCATGCCACAGGATTTAATAGAGGAGAACTGAGACTAAGAGCACAATTTATGAAAGCAGTTTTTTTTTTTTTTTTTAAATAAAAGTATTTCTAGAATTATACTAAATGGCCTAAAGTATGTGGACACCAGGCCACCACACCTTAAAGAGAACCGTCCAAAGATGATGTCCCCCTTGCTGAGAACAGCACAAGCTAGTGTCAGACCTGCTGTTTCCAGCGCTGTGTCCCTTATTCTGTAAAGTGCGGTAGTTTCAGAGTATTTAATGCTCAAATCTAGCAGTTTGCAGCCAGTAAAGAGTCATGAAAAGAGTCCAGCTGATTCATGAGCAGTTGTTAGCCCCACCCACCCAATGCTATCCCCACCCACTTGACAGTTATTCACATGTTTCTACCTATTCAAAGTAATAGGTTAATCCGTTATGATGTGGGTGGGGCTAGCTTTAGGTGTGGCGGAGCATTAATTAAACTGACTCTTTTCATGACTCCTTTCTGGCTGAAAACTGCAGATTTGAGCATTAAATATTCTAAAACTACAGCATCTTACAGAATAATGGACACAGCACTGGAAACAGCATGTCTGACACTATCTTGTGCTGTCCTCAGCAAGGGGGGGCATAAGCTATGAGATAGGTTCCCTTTAAGGAACCTGTTGGACATCCTATTCAAAAACCAGCAGCTGGATTAGCCTCCACTCTTCTAGAAATGCCTTCCACAAGATTCTGGAGTGTGTCTTTGGGAATTTATGCCCATTTAGCCCAAAGGAGCATTTGTGAGGTCAGACACTAATTTGGAAGAGAAAGTCTGTCTGGTAGTCAGCATTTTAGTTAAGGTCAAGGCTATGTGTAAGTCATTCAGGTTCCTTAACATCGAGCTTGTTCAATTATATATTTGTAGTCCCACAGGGCAAAAGGAGGTCCAAAAACAAAGGAACATCGGTTGCCGGCAACACTTAATACCACACTCATAGGAAAATCATGTACTAACAAACAGGTTTGATGTTTTTGTCTTGTTGTAGTCAAAATCTTAGTGCTATTAGAGCCACTCAACAATGTCATGTCTATGGGATTAGGAGCACCATCATAAATTGTTGTCAGCATTTTTCACCTATCCTCTAAAAGGCGAGGTTAGCTGAGGACAACAGTCTATCAGTCCATTTTCAGCTGTAGCAGCTTTCCTATGGAAGCCTAAAAATTCTGGACAAACGGTGCTTACCCAACAACTTATGATCTTTGTTCTAGTAATTAGTGGGTTCTAGGTGTCCCGACCTCCATTGAGATTATATATATATATATATATATATATATATATATATATATATATATAAAAATATATATATATATATACTTTTTTTTTTCTTCAGATGGGACCCCTTGTGGCTGGGTTGATGGTAGCCCATTTCAGGTGACATGCTCACATTTCTTGGGGTCTATATTATACCTGCATATCCAAGACTTGCATGGCTTCAATAGTGTTGTCTAAAATCAGCAGAAAGGCAAGAAAAGTAGGTTCGGAATTAAAATGAATAACCCATCTCTTCTCTTTTGATACATTCCATGTTACTGTCACACCAACTCAGAAATAATATCCGTCATTAATGTCTTTAATGAATAATTAAGTGCATCTGTAGTTCAGCATCTTACAATGAAGCTTGCCCATAGGAAGGTCACATGTGCTGGGTATTAATGTTTAAACCATTGAAAAATGCATTAAGTTGATCACTTTGGTGTGCTTTGGGTATTGTCACAGTGAATCTGTAGAAAGAAGTGTAATTTATTATGATGAATCGTTAAATCCTTTTTGCGGCTCAATTTAAAATCCAGTTTATTTTATTATTCTAAACTCAAATTACAGTAAAGCACCGTCTATGTTACTGCTTTCCAAATACAAATCACTAATGGGCATGGCATTACTTCTAGTTGTAAGGGTTAAGCTGAAGTGTTTTTGGAGGCTAATGTTTCAGGTGAACTTGTAAGTTCAAAGTTATATATGGCAATGTGTGCACGCTACAGTTCTTTATCCCGTTCTGATCCGGTCATAATAATATGGTTTTAAGGTTTTTTTTCTTCTCTCTTTCCAGGAACCATAACTTTTATATTTTTTCAACTACATAGACATTTGAGGGCATTGATTTTGCAGGACAAGGTGTAGTTTCTCATGGTGCCATTCACCGTACCATAGAATATACTGTACCGGGAAACCACAATAAAAGTGAGGTGAAATGTGAAAAGAACGCGCTTGTGCCATGTTTGTGGGTGTTTTGTTTTTATGGCATTCACTCAGCAGTATAAATGATATGTTATCTGTATTCTATAGGGTGATACGATTCTGGCAATACCAAATATGTAGGGTTTTTGCTATGTTAGAAAAAATTCAAACATTTTCTATTTTCTGGGACCAAAAACTTTTTTTGTACATCTGCCTATGGACCTGTGGGGGCAAAATTTGTGGGCTGAAGTGTACTTTCTATTGGTACCATTTTTGGATAGATGCAGGTTTTTTACCATCTTTTTTCCAATTTTGGGGGGATGTTAGATGACCCAAAAAACTGCAATTTTGGCAGTTAGCATTTTTCTTCTTCTATGGTGTTCAGCGTACAGGATAAATTCTGATAGATTTTAACAGATTGGACTTTTACAGATATGGTGATACCAACTATGTGTAACTTTCTTTATTTAATTTTTTTATTTTTTTGCATTTTTTTTATACGTTTAAACGTGTTTTGTTACTTGTACATTAAGTCCCCGTGGGTTACTTTACCACATCGTTAGTAGAAACAATGCAAAAGGGTGTTTGAAGATGGCAGTTCTAGCACTTTCTGCCTGGTGTTAGAATTGCAGGAATGGAGGTGATCGAAGCCGTTAAACAGCAGGTGTCAGCTGCTATTACCTCAGCCTTCTATGTAGCCAGCCTTCTATGTAGCCATCTATGTTGTGTGATTTGCTCCGCAATCCTGTTACATGGAACCTTACTGGCACCAGGACGTACATCCTGTGTTGGGGTCTAAAGAGCTCCAATTTGTCATTGCTGCCCCTCTATCTAATTTGTTTAACTAATTCCTTTTAAGATAAGATGTTCTTGATGATTAGAGAACAACACAAGGAGGGTAGTAGAGAAGAAGCCGATAACCATTTCTGAGCATTCTGAACAGAGACTAGTTACAAGTGGTGACCACAAGGGTCTGTTTCAGATCCAGTTCTTTTTAATATGTTTGTAAGTGACATAGGAGAGGTTTTCTTAGGTAAGCTTTGTCTGGTTGCCAATGATACAAAAGTGTTTAATATCGTAGAATTCCTTAGAGGGTTCTATAACATGGAGAATGACTCAGATACACTGGATAATGATCAAAACAATGGAATCTGCAGGTCAATGTTTCCAAAATGTAAAATAATGCATTTGGGGAGAAGGAATCCTCTGACTGATATCATATTGGCAGGTGTGTGTTATCCAGGGTTTCAGAAGAGAATAGCTAGAGGTATAACATGCAGAAATAGGGCAACTTTATGGATGGTCAAAGAGTGACACTTAAAGGGCTATTCCCATTCCATTGATTACTGTTAAACATGTAGGCAAAGGTAAATAAAGACTATTACCAAATACAGGCAGTCCCCGACTAACATCATTCCGACTTACATACGTCCCCTAGTTACAAACGGAGACTTATGGGGCGTGGCTGACATTCAACAAGCCCCATGATAACCAAGTGCCAGCATGCCACAGCTGCACATGAGATACAGAACGTTAGGTGAAATCTTGTAAAAAAGGACAGGAAAACAAATGTAAAAACCCTTCCCTGCACTATCCAAAACTAAAAAAAAAATTTTTTTGCTGGAGTTACAATTAATAAATATATCTGTTCCGACTTATACACAATTTCAACTTAAGAACAAACCTACAGTCCCTATCCCGTTCATAACCCGGGGACTGCCTGTACATCGCCAAAATTGTGGTTTTTTTTGGGTCATTTCACACCCCCTAAAAATTGGAATAAAAGTGATAAAAAAGTTGCGTGAGCTATGTGCGTTCTATATATTCATCCAATGTTCATGTATATAATGTCATTTCATTACCAATAAACATGTGTAAAGAAAAAACAAAGTTGTGTTTATTCAAAACTAGTACCAATAAAGAGTACACCTCAGACCACAAAAAATGCATCCTCACTCAAGTCCGTAGGTAGGAGTACAAAAAAAATTGGTCGCAGAAAATGGTGCCGTGGCAAAAATGTGAAAAATAGAAAATGTTTGGATTTTTTTTATCGTACCAAAACATAACGAAAACCCTACATTTTTGATATTGCCGGATTTGTATCATCCCGTAGAATATAAGAAACACATCATTTATACCAAAGATTGAACGGTGTGAAAACAAAACTCCCGCAAACATGATACAAGGACTTTTTTCAAATTTTTACCCACTTAGATTTTTTTTTGCTATTTTCCAGAACATTCTATAGTATGGTGAATGACACAATTAGAAAGTAAATCTTGTTCTGCAAAATAAAAGCCCTCATATTTTTATGTAGATGGAAAAATAAAAAAATGATGGCTCTTGGAAGGTGTGGAGGGAAAAACAAATATGACAGAAAAGAAATAAACTGCGGTGGGAAGGGGTTAAAGAGCTCAGAGGAAAGAAGGAGAAAGCGGGACATGAATGAAACCTTTACATATGTTAAAGGGGTTGTCTCATCTCAAAGTTTCATATGATGCATGAATGAAATAATGCTGCTTTGCTCTGCCACTTCCTGGTCAAGCTATCTGTAATTAGCATATGAGCTACGTGTATTCAGACGTCTCTGTTTATCAGTCTAGATTAAATAAATTACCTTCTCTGAGGTCCAGAGGAGCTTCTGAGCTAATGTAAACAGTAGAGTAATTAATTTTTTGTCTGAAAGATCAGATAACATACAAGCTCTCACACTGCCAGCCAGGACCTGTGTGATGACATCACTCCCTGCTATGAGACAGAACAAACAGCAGGGGAGAAGGAGTACACAGGTCGGTCACTTGGGGAAACAGACAGAGCTCAGAAGGTGATAAAATCATTTGTAGCTCCTTAACAAAAAAAGATGAACAAAGCAATATATTTGGAAAACGTCTTCATTTAGTGTTCCCTACATTTTGAAAGCTCATATTTGTAGTTAGACAACCCCTTTAATGGATTAAATAAGGTTCAGGAGGGCAGTGCCTTTATTTCTGTAGTATAGTGGACTGATCTTTTGATAATATAGTTGAGTTGCCCTACTTTCTGTGTCTTTTCCTTGCATGTGCTATTCCCCAGTTGTATAGGATACACGGTAATTATTACTATTATTCACTACAAAGTACAATCCTGTCTATGCTATGTGACAAAGCGCAAGGCCTTGTCATTGAAGGCCGATATGTGCCTCCGTACCTCTGGGCTACGGTGGAGTAAGCCAGTTAAATAGGTCTGCAACCTTAGGATGCAGACACCTTATTTACGTTGTTCATCACTGCTTTAAGCAGTGGATTCTGGGTCTGGCTTTACTGGAGCAGTCTTAGAGCTGGGTGGGGGACTGCTCCCACATATCCACTCCAGGATTTCCTTGGCCTATAAAGGCAGAGAGTCAGGTGTCCTGGGTGTGGTACGCCACTCCAAGTTTGGAGTTGGAGAGGGGAACCTTTTGGTTAAGTCCCCTTGGGGAAAAGCCGACTTACCCTTTTTACATGCTGCTACCTTGGTTGGTGACTGAACCTGTTTTGTTATCCCTTTACTGCCTAAACATAGGCCCTGTTTAAGTTCCGTTTACCCTCTGGAAAAAGGGCATTTATTTTCGGGACTTCCTTTTAAAAAAACCCATAAACTAAATGCACTTTTGTGTCTGTGGCCCCCTTGACGGAGATGACCCCCCCAAGTGGTGGATTATGGGGGGATCCCCCCCTTCCGGGGAAGAGCCACGGGGGGCAAAGAGAGATTTCTTTTCCGGGGTTAAACCTGGCTGTGCAAACAGGTGCCCCAACATGGATGAGCTTAAAAAAGAAATTTAGTGCAAGCAAAATCCCCACAGCAACAGATCAGCGCCCAGCAGGGGGGGGCACAACGGAGGCCATGCGGGCCCCAAAGGGAGACAATCAGCTCCTGGTCCTCAACGGGGCCGCGCTGACAAAACCCTCCAAAAAAGGGGGAAACCCGGGCAGATGACAACGCCAGAGTCTGAAAGCCGTGAGAGACGCTTCAAAAAATGACCCTGAAGACGCGAGGGGCCCTTTCTTCCCATCTTTGAGAGGGTGGCAGAGGGGGAAAGGCATCCCACCAAGCAATGGGCGGAAGTCCGGCGCCATACCTGTCTGGGGAGCCGCAGTACCTATTTTTGATCTTCCCCCGCAAGACGCAAAAATATACGGCAAGCTAAAGGCGGAAATCCCGCCCGTTTGGGGATAAATTCGCTGTCCAAAAAATGGGAGATGCCAAGACAACCCCCCCGGGGTGCAGATGTTCGACTTGTTCCACCTGGTGCAGAAGTGGCTGCACCGGAATCTGTAGCCCAACGCGATGGGGGAGGAGTCGTGATGGATGGTTACCCAAACCCCCCCCAGACTTACAATGCGGGGTTCCTCAAGGAGATCATCGTTGCTGATGACCGGGTGAGCCTGGTGGAAGGTACAAGAAATGGAAATCTCCATGACCGACCAGGGGCCCGGTAGGTCGGTTTGCCGGGCGCTCCAAGAAGTGCCCAAAACCCAATGCAAGCGAAGAGCCCCAAGTCCCACAGATCCAAAGCCGGTCCAGTGAGGAGTCTTTCCCCCGGGGATATCTGGAGGTGTAAGGGTTAGGCACATTGCAGCACCTGCCCCCCTGTCCCGGGAGCCTAGGACTGAAACGTAAGCCGCCGCTGTTCGTGGTTTGGGCTACCCTCTCTACAGTGCGTACCTCACCCGGCGAGGGTCCCCCCCATTTCTGCCAGGTAAGGGTAAAATGGGGTACGATGTGTGGGCTTCGGGACTCCGGGATTTGGTGACCCTGTAAGGGGCCAACTCCCTCAGTATTTGGGTTCCCGGGCAAGAGGATTGGGGTACAATGTATCCAGGGGGACACTAAAAACTCCCCGATGGCCCAAAGGTGACGTGTCTACGGGGCAGATACCCAGTCCATACTGTGGGGGTGGTAAGAAACCTGATGTCCCCCGTAATACTAGGAAGAGACTTTCCGGTATTTTGGGTTTTGGGGGGTAAGGCCTGAGTAGGCCCAAAGTGGGTCCCGGATAACCTAAAAAGGGAATGAGAGAAATGTGAGTAATAATAATGTCATATTTACTATTTTTGCCAAAGGCAAACTTAAATCATCAGTTGTCATCTGTAAAACACTAAAACGTAACTTTTATTATATCTAATCAAAACCTCTATACACACTATTTAAAAACCTGATCTCAACTCATCATTAAAACCCCTTTTTGCTTCTAAAAGAGGGAATAACCCCCCCTTTCTATTATCAATTGGTGGAAACCCCCCACCTACTAACGGGGGAGCCTTTTAAAAATCTAAGCAAAGAATAGCTCCATAAGGGACCCAAGCCAACATTTTGGGCGGGGTCGTCCCTAATCCATAGACACAGAACAAATAAGGCCCCCTTGGACCCGTCTGCAGCAGGTGACACTTGTAGACAGAGGGGAAAAATCAAAATTTAAAACGTCATACTGACCTCGCCGACTGTTTCGCCAGCTAACCTGGTTTTATCAAGGCTTGAGGTCCGATCACATTTTGGTTTGAGCTACTTCCTTTTAACAGTTCTGTGTCATGAATTAGGGACGACTGCCCAAGTATTGGTTTGGGACCCCTTAGGGAGCTAGTTTTTTCAAAGATATAAGGCCCCTGTTGTAGGTGGGGTTCCCCAATTTTGATAATAAAAGGGAGTTTTTCCCCTTTTTCAGAAGCAAAAAAGGGTTAAATGTGAGGTTAAGTCGGTTTTTAAAAGTGTGTATAAGGTTAAGAATAGATATAAAAAAGTTCGTTTAAGTGTTTTACAGATAGCAAAAACTGATAGAGTTTAATTTGCCTAGGGCAAAATAGAAATAAGTGATCAAAAGTCACTCTTTTGTTTCTTGCGAGATTCACTTTTTTTTTGGAGAAATTTAATAATTTTGACACGGGAATTTCCTTTGGGAGTATTAGGGGGGGATGAAGAGAAAATCACCCCAGAGTCCAATATCCCTGATCTGGGGTGTCCCGGGGAAAATTTTGGCCCCGCCCGCTCAGGGGGACCTCGTTAAAAACGCTGTGGAAAACGTCCCCCGTGATAAATGGGGTTCCCCCAGGAACGGGGGAAAACAACAGGTTTCCACACTTTGCAATTTTAAATAATTTACTGTTAATCGGGTAAATAAAGTAAGAGAGGAGGTGGTGGAACAATGCGGGTACCGGGCCCTACCGGTGGATGGTCTGGACCTAGCCCCTATCCGTGTTGGGTGGACACTTGGGGCAAGAAAGCCCCGGGGAGCAAATTTTGCAAAAGATTCTATTGGCCAGAATGTCATAGGGAAATATTAGAGTTCTGTCAGTCCTGTCCCACGTGCCAATTAACTACCCCAGTGTCGCATTTCCGCAGCCCCTTAGTACCCCACTTCCCATTATAAAACCCTTTCGAGCGGATCGCAATGGGTCTGGGGGACCACTGGTGAAATCGGCAGGGGTTACAATACATTCTATGGTTCTAATTATGCACCCGTACCGGAAGCTGTGCCCCCCAAGGAATTCCTCATCGAAAACCATTGCCGAGAGTTAGGCATATTTTTTCCAGGACAGGTTGCCAAAAAATTCCCAATCCCAAAAACCTTCTGTCCCAAGTTATGAAGGAATTTTGTAAAGGGCCTGTTATTAAGCGCTACGGACTTCATGTACCATCCCCAAACGCATTTGGGAAATCGAGCGGTTAACAAGACATGAAGGCCATTCGAAAAAAGTTGTGGAAAAAGATGGTGGGGGTGGGACTGCTTATTCCCTCCTATTGTTTTCTATTAGAGAAGTTCCCAAGCCCCACTAGGTTTTCACCCTTTGAACTGCTGTACGGCGGGATCTTTGTGGGCATGGATTTAGCTAAGGGGACCTGGGAGAGCGAGGCCACGCCATACAAGAGTCTCATGAGCCATTGCCCAAATGCAGGAAAGGATTGCCCAAATTTGGCCCATAGTTTAAAGGGGATTTGCCCACTCAGGAAGGGCCCAAAGTAGGTTTACAAACCGGACAGCCAGGATTAGACAGTTCCCCCCCCGGTGATCGGGTACTCGTCCTGGGCCCCACGGTGGGAAAATAAATTCCTACAAAGGGGGAGAGGGGGTAACGAGGGCTTGAGAGAGTTAACGAAGTTAACTACAAGATAACCAACCGGGGAAAGGGAAACCTACCAGGTTCCCTGTGAACTCCTCAAGCCCCCGGAAAACAGGGGCTCAAAAGGTTACCCCATTCTGCTTTCCCAGTCAGCATGGGGTTCCAAGATGTCCCATTGCGACACGCTTCCCCCTCCCAGAAGCAAAAAGTGCGGAACTTAGACAAAATAGAGATATGTTCTCTGATCAACAGGGGCCACTCTGTAAAAGAGCAGAATTTTACGGAACCCCAGGGGAGGGTGAATGTCAAGCCTAAGAATCCCCGAGGCCCGGAGACAGGGGGTATCCCCAAAAAGTAAAAACGGATGCTAAACGGGGGTAATAGAAGAGTTAAAAAAGGGGTTGGGCAAGCCCATGCTTGGTGCAAAACCCAGTGGGGGAATGGGGGTTTCTGTAATGCTACAGAAAAACTTAACAATTTTTGGGGACGCCTCCCCCAAGAGACTTTTTGAAGGCTTGCCGGCCCTTTTATAATCACCACTCAACCTCACCAAGGGGTTTGGGAAAATTCCCCTGTCAAAGGAACCAAGGAAAGGGGGGGCTCCTTCACTTCGAGCGTGCTACCTTACACCCCGGATGCCCTTTGGGCGCAAGGAGCCCCAGCCACCTTTTAAAGGGCCATATCGCATCCGACCCCCCCCAGGAAATATGCCCCACATACCTGGCGACAACGCATCTTAACGGGCTGGGAAAGTCATCTAGGGAAAATGAGCTATCATAAAAACCCAAGGGAAAACAGGGTTTTTCCACAAAACCCCAAGAAATGTGCGGTTTTTAGGAAGAGGCCAAGTACTTTGGGGGTACATTGTGGGAAGGATTAATCAAACACAGATTAATAAGGTAAAGCCAAGCAAGGTTGGGACGCCCACTAACAAAAAAAAAAGGGAAAGGGGGGTTTTTTTGGGGTTTTTACTACACAGACGGTTTGGCCCGACTTTGCACAATAGCGCCCCCTAACCGAACTCACGAAAGGTCCCAGTCGGTTATGCTTAAGTGGTCTCCAGAGGCCAAACAGTTTTTGGTGAACTGAACGGGCCTTTTGTAAAAAACCAGTCCGGTACCCGAAAGTCTCTAAGGAGTTCATAGTCCGACGGATGCGTCTGATTAGGCCTGGGTGCAGTAAGTCGCAGGACATAGATGGGGGGAAAAACACCCCGTAATGTATCTCACCCCAAAATTCCCCCGGGCCCGGAGAAGAAATTATTTTATTTTGGAGAAAGGGGTCCTGGGTATTAAGGGGCCTTGACGCACCAGTTTTTTTGGGTAGACGGTTTACACAGTCTTGTCATGTCCATTAAAATGGAGGGGTTAAAAAAAGGCAACAAAAGCAAAAAATAACGCCTGGTTTCTGCATTGCAGGGTTTTTCCTTCAAGGCGAGCATAGGGCCCGGGAAAAAAGCATGGGGGAAAGCAAAACGCCTTTTCGGGGGCATTGCCCGGGGAGCGAAAGGCCCCGCCCTGGGTTTGGGGAGGGGGGGGGGATGTGACAAAGACACCTTATTTTTCTTGTTCATCACTGCTTTAAGCATGGATTCCGGGGGATGGTTTTACTGGAGCAATCTTTGACTGGGTGGGGGGCTGCCCCACATATCCACTCCGGATTTTCCGGCCCATAAAAAGGGGGATAGGGGCAATTTCCCGGGGGTGTACGCCACTCCAAAATTTGGAGTTGGAGAGGAAGGAACCTCTTTTAAGTCTCTCTGAGGAAAGCTAGACTTACCCGTTTTCAGGCACTCTTGTGTATGGTGAGCTGAACCTGTTTATTTTTACCCTTTTTCTGCCTGAACAAAGGGCCTTTTTAAATTCTGTTTACGCACTGTGAAATAAGATTTTTTTGGACTTTTATGTTTTAAAAAAACCCTTTTAAGTGAAGTAAATTTGTCTGTGGGCCCCGTGATGGGTGACACCCCCCAAATATTATTTCTGAGTTTATTATTATGATTATTATACTATGCTTATGTCACCATTCCTACTAATCACTGCCCCTTCTGTGAATGCCCGGGAGCAACAAAAATTGTGAAATTGTAGGTCATTTAACTCAACCACCAAATGCTGAAATAAATCATATATAAAAACCTTCTAGCTGAAAGCAGCGTCCAAGGCTGCTGCTCTTATGGTGTTGACTGGACCTATTTAGTTCTGGTAAGAGTAATCTTATTACTGCTTCGACAAGCTTGGTGGAAAAAAGAACATGATATGCAAAGGACCCTGCCCATAAACCCCCTCCAAACAGAGAAATTAACAGACCTGTGGTAAGGTTGGGAAGCCTAATCCAGGTAAAAAGGATATTATTTTTGTTTATTCCACTGTAATTGACTAAGTGATTTCTAGAGAGACTGCTCAGCTGGTTATGTTATGTGATTAGTGCATGCTTTTGAGTCTTGCTGTTAGACTGGCAGGCCTGCCCATTGGAAAGTTGTAATGGACGACGATTACGCCGGGTGATTTGGGAGTCGAGCTGATCAGCACGTACTCCCGCGAAGCGGAGGGGGTGGGTGGCAGCCCACCGGCCCCATTGACATGCATTATTCACGGCGCCTATTCGCCGCAAGTAATTCACATAATCCATAGTTCTCTATAAGAATTATGGATTACCGTAATTTCGGCGTGCATCTCACTCATATTAGAGCGCAAATACGGCCCAAATTTTGCAGCGAAATTAGCCCGTGTGAACATAGCCTAAAATGCTCACCACAAAGTAGATAGTTGGGCTTGTGCGGCAGGCAGACTTGTAGTAGGGGGCAGGCTGGCAACAGGCAAACGTGGTCAGTGGACAAAGGCAAGGGTCAAATACATGACAGAACTAGAACACAAGGAACACTTTCTCTATGACACGGGGCACAATAGAGAGAAAACAGGAAAGGGTCAGAAGATTAAAAGATCAGCACAATGCAATTTGCCAATTACTGGTGCACTGACCCATTAATTTTTATGGAGCCCATGAGCACCTTAGGGAGCAGGGACGCACATGTCGACAGGAAGAGACGTGGGTCACAGCGCCACTCATAACAGAAGTGTTGGTGAACCGAAGCCTTGTTTAGCTTGTCCACTTTTGGTGGAATGAGAGGCTGAAGTGAATTATCCATTGCCATGGAGGTGCTGGGCTGTAAGTTGGAGTGTGTAATGTGGGTCCTGTGGAAATGCTGCACTGTGGGTCATTAAACACATCCTTTGGGAGAACTGTGGCAAGTGCCGTCACCTTTGTCATGGGTGAGAAAAGTCAGGAGCAGACAGGGAACCAACTTGGGAAATCAGTTTTATGTGAGAATAGTAGGCTGAGATTCCCTAGTTGCAGAAATAAGCAGCACATCCCATACTCTGTGAGGGCTGTCTCTGAGGTGATATGGTTGATTTGTTAGCCTAAGGAGGGTTAACTTATGGGAAGTCTGTGCACACTGTGAGAGCTGTCAGCCCAAGGAGAGTTGGAGGTACTGAACTTAAACCCAGGGGACACCATTACTAAGATAAAGAATGATCGTGCAGACATCGGTCTGAGAGGTTTGTGAATAATGTGTAGTGTTACGTTGGCTGCCCTCAGGCCTTAGTGTTACCTGGTCAGTTCAGTCTTTAAACATTTTGATAAGTGAGGTCTGTTGGGAAAGGTTACCTTAAAGTAGGGTCAAAACAGGAGACACCCTTTTGTCATATACTCACTGCAAGGTGTGTTAAGAAGTTGAAGATGAGTAATTGATGAGTTGTTGGAAAGCAGTAAAAAATCTACACTGCTCGTAGGTTGTAGTGAAGACGGCGCTGACCAAAGAGGCCCTTGTCAAGTTAACAGCAATCTAATAGTATCATAACGATTACATTCTATAGACTCTCAAGAGTGTTCTGGGACAATTATGTATCAGCACCACCTTGAGGGAGCTGCAACCATCAACCTTGCATGGCCCATACGAGAGGAGAGTTGTAACCACCAAGCTTACTGTGCCTCTGTCTGGTGAGGCAGGAGAAATGTATTTTCTTTTTTGTATTCAACCCATTTTTGTTGCAGATTTTTCTTTAAAAGGAACATGTAAGATGGTTTATACTGCCCTAACTGACAGTAGGATATGATAAAGGGAGATAAACCTATATATCTCAGACTAAGCTTATATGATTTGGAGCAGGATTTCTGAATAAAAAGCATAAAAATCTTGCTCCAAATGATATATACCTATATATCACAGAGCTCAGCTTCTCTCCTCTATCATATAAACCTATATATCACAGAGCTCTCTCCTCTATCATATAACTCTATATATCACAGAGCTCAGCTTCTCTCCCTTTATCATATAACTCTATATATCACAGAGCTTAGCTTCTCTCCTATCATATAACCCTATAAATCACAGAGCTCAGCTTCTCTCCTCTATAATATATCCCTATATATCACAAAGCTCCGCTTCTCTCCTCTATCATATAAACCTATATATAACAGAGCTCAGCTTCTCTTCCTCTATATCACAGAGCTCTCTCCTCTATCATATAACCCTATATATCACAGAGCTCAGCTTCTCTCCTATATCATATAAACCTATAAATAACAGAGCTCAGCTTCTCTCTCTCTATATCACAGAGCTCTCTCCTCTATCATATAACCCTATATATCACAGAGCTCAGCTTCTCTCCTCTATCATATAACCCTATATATTCCAAAATTGTGCTCGAACACCCCGGAAAGACAAAATCAGACAAAAAGGCGCACAGATAGTGTATTACTTCCAATAAAATTCTTAAAAAATCAGGTTTTCTCTATTGCTCACCTGATTCGGTTGTACTCAATGGCACAACGCAGTTATAAGCTTACTTGAATCCTGTCAGCAGCCGGTCCTCCTTTATACACTCACCCTTTAGCACATTTTGGGTGTGAGAAATAAAATCCAAAAAATAAAGATGCAAATGAAGCTTGTTCAAAAGACCTCCAAAGGAGTTTTTTCCGCGCTCTTAAATTAGGAGTTGCAAGGAGAGTTTCCTATTTGCAAATCTTTTAATATATAAAAACAATACACGATACATAAAAACTTATTCTAAAAAGAATTATGGCCTCTCAACGCGTTTCGCGCGATTCTCTCGCGCTTCATCAGGAGTATATATCATCTAAAAGCAAACCCTTTATATACCATCTATAAACCCCTCCCCTTTTTGCATTTTACCCTCCCCTTTCATTTATAAAAATCCTAAGGTCCGTCACAGATCACAGGTCCCCTTTCTCCAATACACTATCTCCCCCAT
>JAODAL010022245.1:0-65189 GCA_025379985.1 Phyllomedusa bahiana | reverse complement strand
CGTTTGACCGGGAAAAAATCATTGCTCATGGGTAGCTGTGACTATCTCCTATTGTGAATGGTGGATGCTGTGTTATTTATATTTTTTGGTCCCCTTTTCATGTAACCCTTTCCCCTGTCAAAGGGGAACCCTGGATAATTTTCACTACATAAGAAAAAGGGGCGACATGTATGAACACCCAGAATCTGACTCTTTTCACCCAAAAAACTAGCGCAGCCTTTTACATCTATTTTTTAATCAGGCGTACTCCAATATTAACGCTTTACAAGGGGCCCACCCACTTTTAAGCGCCTAATTTGGGGGCCCGGAGCCACGCTACATCCAATAAGCTACACATTTATACTTTTTATCGAAAATCCAGACCATTACGCGGAAAAGGTAAGTTTTTTTAAAAAGGGGTTTACCTGAACCAAAGGGGTCACTTTGTAGATAAAAAGTGCTAAATCTATGACTTGCAGTAGGACAGGTTCATAGATTCGGCGCTTCTACGCTAAAATGCGAGCAAAAAAAATGCTCCTGGCGAAAAAAAATCTCACACGCCCCAAAGGTCAAACATTATTAAAGCTCATTGGCCAAAGGGAAACGCAGGCCCTCAAATTTTTTTTTTTTAAATATTGATAGTGAAGGGGAAACAAAAAAGAACCAAAAATTTTTCTGAAAGTGTTTCACTAAAACAATTAACATTTTTCTGATGCACATTCCCCTTTTTTAAAACCTTTTATTGCTCAAAGACATATAAAAATACACTTTTCCCTGTATACTATTTTAAAAAATGTTTTCTTACCTTTTCCCCAATTACTAGTTTCATCTTTTGCCTTTGGGTACTAAAACATGTTTTCTGTCCATTCTTGCCATATTCCAAATGTAACTACTCCTGTAGGGACCTTGTTTCCCGTGGGAAATTCACCTTCCTTGCAGGGGTGAGCTTGAACTCGCAATCTTTTCCTGACTAGGTTCTTTCTCATCTACTTTAGCATGCTTTACCACTTTTTTGTGCTCAGCTATTCTACTAATTTTTTTGTTTTTTTTAACATTATACATTAGGTTTTATTTTTATGTAACTGTAATTGTGTACCTTTTTGATTATTGAAGTGTTTTTATTTTTATGAGTGTGTGTTTTTTAATATTTTTAGTTGACATATTATCCACTGAGGTATAAAAAAAAGATCCTCGTGGGCAGTTTTAGATACCTTTTTTGCTGATTTCCCCTGTAACTGAAGCTTACATATTAGCCCCAGTTATATGGAAAATACAGCCCCAGAACTTACTGCAATGTTGATCTGGGTCTAATAAGACCAAATATCACAGAGACAATTTCAATATATGCTATGATTTGGAGAATCACATGCTGATAATAAAAGGCAAGCAAAAGAAATCACAGAATAGGTTGCATCCTAAAAAAATGAGAAAAAAATAACAGTAAACAAATCTAAATATATATTTTTTAAAAAATTTGGGGGATACAAATTTTTTAAACCCAAACCAAAACACCTTACCTAAGCGGAGAACCCGCCCTGAGAAGAGCAACCCCACTCTCAGACCTATCTCTAAATGTTCTTCACTATCCTTTTAAAAGACAAATTAAATATCCCATGATATCCCATCATTTTAAACGCATAAATTTAAAAATTATGGCTTTTTACACTACCGGGCCCTTTATTAGGTACCCTGTCCACTCCGTTAACACTTAATTTTTAATCACCAATCAAAATCGCGGCAACTCAGTGCATTTAGGCATGTAGACATGGGTCAAGACAATCTCCTCATTCAAACCGAGCATCATATGGGGAAGAAAGGATTTGAGGATTTTGAAGGGGGCATGGTTGTTGGCCAAAAGGCGGGTCTAGATTTCAAAACTGCTGACTCCGGGGAAATTTTAAACGCACAACCACTCTGGGTTTTTTACGAAAGGGTCCGAAAAAAAAAAAACTCCTTTTGAGCCAGCCTTTGGGCGGAAATGCCTTTTTAGCCAGGGGTCAAAGGAGAATGCTCAGACTTTTTCAGCTGATAAAAAGGAAACAGTGCCCAAAATACCACCCGTTACAACCAAGGTAGGCAGAAACACCTAACGCACATACGGGAACTTTAGGCGATGGCACAGCACAGAAGACCACACCGGGTGCCACTCCTTCAGCTAAGAACAGGAAACGGGGCTCCAATTTGCCCAATCACAAAATTTGGACAGTAAAATTTGGAAAAACGTTGCCTGGTCTGATGATCCCCGTTTTCGCGCGACTTCGGATGGTAGGCCCAGAATTTGGCGTCAACAACATAAAGCAGGGATCCATCCTCCTTGTATCAACTTTTCAGGCTTGGGGGTTGGTGTCAGGTGGGGGAATATTTTTTTTGCACTTTTTTGGGCCCCCCTTGGTACCAATTGACAAACTTGAAACCGTGGAATCTATCCACAAGAATTGAGGGATTTTTTGAAGGCAAAATCCAACCCTTTCTACAGGGGGACCTAATAAAGTGGGCCCGGGGATGATAGAAACTTGGCACCACACCCATTCTAAAACGATACAGAGAGTAAAATGCGACAATAATATATGAACCTCCGTATTGGGGTTTTAAAAATTTGGCCTTATATCCTTCATAGCATAGCCAGCATACTTTTGGGACTTCAAAAGTGCGTGCTTGGGGCAATTTTATAACGACGTTTTATTCCTATAAAACAAACTATACATTTTTTGGCGCAAGATATGTCAAAAAATGCGCAAACATTTTTCACATGTCCTTTTATTCTTTTAATTATATTCCATTTCTGTTTTCGATAAGCCGCATCTTAACTACTATACCTGATGGGCGGGCGTTACTAGAAAGCCGGACCCCATAAAATTTTGGATTTGGGCCCCTCTCTCCCTTCCTGACTACGAACTTTTTTCGGGAATTCTTAATAATCATGCATTACAATAATACAAGGGAAATAGCTCAACCCTACTATCACCACAACTGCGAAATAAAACAATTTTCCAAGACCCCAAAATTTCCAAAAATTCTAATAAGGGACACAAAAAACCCACATGCCAGAACCCGACCACAAAAAACCACCACATAGTACGAAAATACCCCTACTTGAATAAAATGAGTCTCAAAGAAAATTTTAACCCCCAAATTAGTGACCAATAGGGGAACATCCCATGACACAGGTTTCTCAACTGATATACCAATACGTGATCATAAATTTTAGATACTAATTAAAAAGGGCTCTGCAGACTGAAAAAAAAAAAAAAAAAAAAAAAAAAAAAAAAAAAATTTACCCCATATATTTACCAATAGAGGTAATACCAAAACCCCACTCAACAACTGTATATTACCTACCAACCGACATGAGTTTTTCTCCCTGCAAACCCCCCTCCCTGCAAAATTTACACAAAAAAAATTCTCTATTTTTTTCAGCACTTCCCTATCTGTGCCACCTCTGTACAAACTCCTCATAGGGTGATAGGTGGGGAGGTTAGGTAGACTGATAGGTAGAGGTTAGGGGACTATGGGGTAATAGTCGAGGAGGTTATGGAATGATAGGTGGAGATGCAGGGGGTGATAGGTGGGGTTGTATATTGTGTTGGCAGTAGGATGCATAACACAATGGTGGGAAAGATGTGGGAGAAATGAATACAGAGCACAGTTTACAATCTGATGAAGGCAGAGGACCACCCACATGGAGATTGTGCTGTGGCTGTGGCCTGTACCAACCAAAATCATATTGTGCAGGTTGAACTCCATACCCTGCATCCCCAGAAGATCAGATGCAGGCATGATATTCAGGTGATACAGGAGATGGACTTTAGTACTGTTATTTTTTTGTGTTTTAATTTTATACAGATTTCCTCTTTGGGCTATGTCTGACTCATTGGATTATGTTGGACCAGCGTTGGGATGATTTATTTGATAAAATAGTGGAAGAGGCCTGTGTTTCTTTTTTTTTTTAAGTTTTTTTTGTGGAATTTGTGTCTGTTTTTTTCCATTTAAATCCAGTGCTAGTAATGGAGGATCTGACAGATGCCTTTCTGTCACCCCAAGGCTGACACTTACCCCGTTTCACTATTATCCCAGTACCCAATGCACCAGGGGTACTGGGAAGAGCCAGGTAACTGTCAGAAGCGAACCCTCTAATGTAATGGTTCGCATTTCTGGGGTGGCTGCGGACTGTTATTTTTAAAATGGAAAATGACTAGTATCAATGGACCTTCCCATTCTGATAGTATCAGGCTGTTTTACCTTTGCTGGTTATGGAAAATGAGGGAACCCCATGTTGTTTATTTTTTTAAAAATCATTTAGTTATTGAGGAACCCGTAATCATTACAGTGTTTAGATTCTCAATAAATAAATACATTTTCGGGAAAAAAACTACTTGGGGTCCACACTATTTTCCATAACTAGTCAAGGTAAAATAAACAACTGCAGCCTGATACTGCTTCTATACTGCTCTTTACATGTGCCAGGATGAGCGCTCCTTTATGCACCAGGTGAAGGCGGCCCTAATTTTTTTTTTTTTGGTACACTATGTATAAAGTAAGTGCCCCAAAGAAGCTGCTATCGTCATCATAGAAAGTGATTTCCAACTTCCAGCAGCTTTTTCTGACCGTTATAAGTAAGGACTTGTTTTATCTGTATTAGTGATGTATGTAATTTTCTTTAATCTTCATTGCACTTCATTTGCACTATTTTGGGGGACATTTTAGGGCTTTGGAACCAATTACCATCTTTCTGTAAAGTTTTGGTCTGAACAAACAATGGTTTTGACATACAATGGTCATTCTGGAACCAATTAATATTGTATGACCTTTAAGACTACCCATTTCCCAGTTTCTTATATTTTGTCAATAGAGAATATCATTGTAACCAGATATAACTTTGTCCAACAAAAAGTTTTGCAGCACTGTGTTGAGGTTTAGTACACACAAAGATCATATTACAAAATATTATAAATGTGTACAAATCTTTAAAAGCAAAACAGATCATAAATTTCCCTTAAATTCAGCAGATTAAATTTCTGGAACGTTTTCTCGGAAATTTCTGTTTTTTTTTCTTTCTAATGAAGGTCCATGTCATGTAAGTAAAGCCTGAAGAACCATATGCATTTCCCTGCTTGACCTGACTGACATGTATATTGATTATTATCTAACAGTTCATTCATAAGAGCAAATTGAACTGCCCTGGCAGACAGAATAGCCTTTTAACATACTCCTCAGGGAGAGAAAATCATTTCTTTCCAAAACGATAAGTGAAAAAAAATGGCACCGATATGTATTAGCACTTCATTATTGCGCTAATATTTCACTCAAGTTAACACAACTTGAATTACGTTTGCCTTTGCTAAAGTCTACAATAATTATTCCTCAGAAGTGAAACTATTTGAGATTTTTATTTTAATAAACAACAGTCTACAAAGCACTGAGGATGATGGACCAGCTACAGGATCTTTGGTATGGGTGCAAAAGTTAAACTTGTTCTCCCCACTTAACTTCTCTTCATAGTTGCTGGTTGCTGAAACTTATGGCTGCATTCCTGGCAATGTTCTTTCTAAACCTTTGTAGTTATTTAATTGAGCAGTCAGGTACTGGGCACTGCTTTCTGTAAGTTGGGCAACACAGAACAACATCAAATGTTAACATACAGCACCCTAATACTTAGTTTTACTGAGTTTTTCAAGATCAGAATATTGATGGACTATCCTTAAGGTGGTATTCCCATTTCATTGATCAGCTTTAACCCCTTAAGCCGAATGTCTGAAAAGTAGTCAATGACCAGAACATTTTTTTTAGTTTTTGCCTCCTTGCGTTTCAACAGTTGTAACTTTTTTATTATTTCAATGACGCAGTTGGATGAAGCCTCATTTTATTCGAGACAAGTTGTACTTTATGGGGGAATAGTTTAAGTTCACTTATAAATAGTTGCAGTATTTTTTGGTATTTTTTTTAATTTTTTTTAAAAATTTTTTTTAAACCATTCACATTTCACACTTAATAACTTGTTAGATTAATTCTACAGGTAATTATGGTCGTGTGGATACCTAATATGTGTAGGTTTTTATGTGTAATATATGAACAATAATTTTTTATTAAATATTTATTTTTATTTTATTATTAATTTTTTTATTATTTTTTTTTACACTTTTTATGTTTTGTTTTACTTTTTTTTTGACTCCCATGAAGGGAGAACTGTTTTACATTTTTTAAAATTTATTTTTTACACTTAGTAATGTATTAGCATATTCATATATGCTAATACATTCTAATCTGTGTCATTCTGACACAGGCAGTGATTAGGACACCACACAGTGTGTCCTAGTCACTGACTTAGTACACAGACAGCTCTGGGGCCACTCTAGGTCCCCAGGGCTGACTGTGCAGCCGTTCCCTGGACTCTGTCGGGTCACCGGGCGTTCTGATCACCCGACAGAGCAGGGGAACCCTTTGATTGTGCTGCTCTAACGCACCGCCGCAATCAAAGGGTTAAAGCACCGGGTGGCGGAAGTTTCCTCCGCTCCCCGGTGCCTGCAGGAGATGCTCTGGGATCAGGGCTGTGTAGTACAGCCCCAATCCCAGCGCAGCTGCAGCGCCGGGTGCCGCAAACCCCGATGTCTGCCGCGACGCCAAAAGACGCCGCTGCAGACGAATGACCCGCACCGGCTGACGCCAAAAGACGGTGCGCGGTCGTTAAGGAGTTAATCATGTAGGCAAAGGTAAATAAAGACTACTACCAAATACATTGCTGTTTTAATTTTGATTCCTATCAGAATTAGAGAAGATCTTATCTCCTGCTTTTGTACACAAGCTTCCCTAGGTTCCCGACCACCTCTCTGTGCTCTAACAGGATCTAGCAGCAGTGGGCAGGATGGTGACTTCACTTTCTGATGTGTGCTATCTGCAAGACAGAGCTAGTTTATTTTAATTACTGACAAGCTTTAACCTTTGAGAGCTCTGTAGCTTTGAGCACTGGTGTTTATAAACCTATAGCAGTCATGTCATTGTAACAGGATAAGCTAGGAATAGCAGAGGTCATATGCCAATCACTACTAAAGAACCACACATAGCCACAGGAAGTGTGAGCCTGAAGCTGGCTGTGAATGGCAGGTTATGTAAAAAGACATGGTTAGAACACCCCTTTAACATATGATACAAATAACAGATTGTCGGGGGCTGACTCTTGGGATCCCCACTGAGCAGCTGATTAAAGGTGCCACAGCTGTGAAGGGTATATTTTTGCTTTGTCCTATTCATGAGGACATGGGAGCAGGCTGTTTGGGAATAGGGAGATACAGCAGTCCATGGGAAATATAGGGTAACATGGGGCAGCTTTTATGAGAAAGGTCATGGGGCAGTATATGTGACTAGGGAGGAAAGAAGCAATAAGCTGTGTTAAAAAGAGAGGCATCATGGACATGCTTGCTAACTCTCCTAGAACATCTGGTAGGCTAACAAAAAAAGGAAATTCCTCTAGGAAGAGTTGGCCATTTTGCTGGGCACCAGGAGTGCTCCAGATGCTTAGTACTATGAGACACTGGGATAGTGTGAAGCCATCTGCAAGGAGGTCTGCGCCACCAAGCTAGACTATACAGTCTTTCTGTGGCAGCAGGAATGCCCTTTTTATCACTGCATACATTTAGGAACATACAAAGGCCGAGTGTCTAATGCTTTGGGGGACATGATTTCACTTAGCATATATAGATAACGGATATGTATTTGATAAAACTGTGGTCATGTGGGGTAGGATCTTGTAAACTGCTGTGGTCTGTTTAAAAAGGGATGTGATGTACAAAATAGGTGTGGCTTATTTTGTTTTGTAAATTACATGCAAAGCGTGCCATATTTCAGGGTCTACCTGAAGATAATATTCAAAAGTTGGAAAGTATGGGCATGGGTTGCAGGCTGTGACAAAAGGGGGCGATAAGGAGCAGTGCACTAAAGGTACATGGGGAGTTTTGGATACTTGTTAGAGGTGTGGAGGTGCTTTAAAACTCACAATTTGATTCCTATCTGGGGTCAGAATGGGTCACTATTAGGCTATGTCTCCACAGGACTGGTTTACAGTGGAATTTTAAAGCGGATTCAGTGTTTAGAATCTGCAAAAATCCGACTGTAAACCAGTGCCCATAGACCTCAATAGAAAATCTGAGCTGTTGTCTACACAGCTCAGACTTTTTGAGGTTGGATTTTAAATCTGAAATCTGACCAAAAAAATTAGAATATGTTCTATAATCTGCCGGAAAACGGAGGGCTAAAGTACTGTTCTATGGCATATAGGTTAATTTGAGGTGAAATAATATGTCTAGATGAATCTTTTTTGAGAGCTATGATAATTGATATATACGCTTTTTTATGATATCAAAATTGCTTCTCTGTAATAAGGGAAGATTGGTTGATCACTCCAACAAAGGTAATAAGATTGATATCAAAGGTTACTGTACATGCAATTGTAAAAATATTATTTACATGCTAAATTGCCTGTGTGGCAAACTTTAGATATATCATACTATGGCTTTAAGAAACATGATCCTGCATAAGGCTTAGTTCAACAATAAGTAGAAGTTTCCATTTGGAACTTCCGTCGTATGTTCTGGCTAAACAATGGACACCACGTCGGAAACCCGACGGACCCTTTGTAAGGAATAGGGCATCATTGTGAAACAGATCCTTTTGCTTCCATTTTCACCTCTGCGATGGAGGATTTGATTGGATCCTCCAACACATAGGGGAACCAAGCCTCAGAACTTACAAACCAAAATGAAAAAAGAAAGTAGAAGGGTATGTTTTCACAGTGTATTTGGAAGCTTACTTTGGGGTGTATTTTGTACTGATTTTACTCGCATAAGTTTAAGTGCCTTGTCAGTTCTTGAGCCGTTTAACTCCTTAATGACCGGCCACTGTCTTTTGACGACGAGCATTTCAGGTCGTTCGTCTGCAGCAACGTCTTTTGGCGTCACTGCAGACTTTGGCGTTTGCGGCGCCCGGCGCCACAGCAGCGCTTACATCGGCGCTGTACTACACAGCCCTGATCCCAGCGCAGCTCCTGCAAGCACCGGGAGTGGGGGGAAACCTCCGCTCCCCATTGCTTTAACCCTTTGATTGCCGCGGATCGTCACCACAGTGCTATCAAAGGGTTTTCCTGTTCTGTCGGGTGATCGGGACGTCCGGTGACCCGACAGAGCCCGGGGAACGGCTGCACAGTCAGCCCTTGTTGATCTAGAGTAGCCCCAGGGCTGTCTGTGTAACAAGTCAGTGATCAGGGCAGACTGTTTGCTGTCCTGATCACTGCCTGTGTCAAACTGACACAGATTTTAATGTATTAGCATATATGAATATGCTAATACATTACTAAGTGAAAAAAAAAAAAGTAAAACAGTTATCCTTTCATGGGATTTTTTTTAAAAAAGTAAAAAACATAAAAAGTGTAAAAAAAGAGAATAAATAATAAAAAAATATTTAATAAAAAATAATTGTGCATACATTACACACACAAAAAACCTACACATATTAGGTATCCACATGACCATAATAACCTGTAGAATTAATCTAACAAGTTCTAACAATCTAACAAGTAAGTGTGAAATGTGAATGGTGTAAAAAAATTTTTTAAAAAAAACAAAAAAAAATTTTAAAAATAGAAAAAAATTCTGCAATTATTTATAAGTGAACTTAAACTATTCCCCCATAAAGTACAACTTGTCTCAAATAAAATGAGGCCTCATACAGCTGCGTCATAAAAAATTAAAAAGTTACAACTGTTGAAACACAAGGAGGAAAAAACTAAAAAAATGTTCTGGTCATTAACTACTTTTCAGGCATTCAACTTCAGGGGTTAAGAGAGTAAAATCACCACAGAAAACAATGGGGGATAGGATTTTTCAAAATACGCTTCCAAAATTCCCTTCAAAATAGGCCTCTAATCAGACATTTTTTAAAACTGATTTTGAAGCAGATTTGGAAGAGTAAATTTACTTTTCAAAATGTGCCATGTGAACATACCCAAAGAGCTAAAGGCAAAGATGGGTGAAATTGCTGGTACTAGATGATATAGCAGGTTCAGATGAGTGAGGGTCTCACTCCTATAAAAGCAAGTATGCTGGATGTATATCTTAGACTTAAAAGTTTACTGGATGTATACATAACAGTCCACAAAAAACTGTCCAAAAAACTTGCTAAAGCTGCAGTTTTTGTAATTTCTATTGGTGATAATGTACACTGTAATATAATCTAATCTACACACAAACAAGCATTAGGAGGAACTCAAACAGTGCATTATTACACTAATTTAACAATGTATCAAATGTTCTAATAATGTTTTTATAGTGGAAATTGTTTTGCTGTCAATATCAGTTTATGTCCATTTAAGATTTCTATATTTTCACTTACAGGGGACTGTCAACATATAAATCTATTCGGATCATATTATAGAGAAGGCTCCTCTCTCTGCTGTTCAAACCTTTACTGCTGCGGCTCACCCTTCTTCCCGCCAATTGCCCCTCCCCCCCTCTGCAATGAGATTGTGAGGTGCTGATCAATTACCATGGAAACTGAAAGGGGTTGTCTCATTACAAGGATTGCTTTTTATGTTAAAGATCTTGCAAAAACAAGTCACTTTGCAATATGTGTCCATTAACAGTATCCTACCTATTCTGAGATATCCCCTTTTGTATGGGCTCTGTCAGCCCCACAGGTTGCTATAGCAACAGACCTGTTTGATCTATCCTGATAGGCTGCCAGCATTGGTTGCTATAGCTACAGACCTGGCTTCTACTGCAGCCTAGTGGAAGCCAGTAAACGCCCCTGAATTCAAAGTAAAACCAAGAAAACAGGACTGAGGTAAGATGAATCAATGTAGTGAGACAACCCCTTTAAACCTTTCTTCAGGCTATATATGGTGCAATATTGTGAGATCTAGAGCTAGGTTCTGCAGAAGCAGTTACCAAAAATGACCTGGAATAGATGTGATCTGCTGGAAATGGCCAGAACTTGCTTCTTCAGGCAGGACCAAACAAGCATATGATGTTTATGGGGATGCTTCAACTCTGTCTTGATGGCAGATTTATGGGGAAAGAAAGATTGGGCATGTTGAATTTTAACATGCCCAATTCTTTGTTCCTGTGGAAGAAAGGGTGTGGCCAGAATTGCCTCATAATGGCTTATTCCCTTAGCAGCACACATGTGTTTGAACACTGTTGAGCATGTGTTTGGTTCACCTTAAAGTGAATATGAAGGATGTGATAGAGGTAGAGAAGCTGAGCTCTGTAATATGTAGCTTTATATGATTTGGAGCAAGATTTCTGAGAAAAAAACAAAGTAAATATTGATTGGACTCTTTAAAATACAGTGGAAGTCCTGCTTACCCTGCCCACATACAGTGATTGACAGCTCTCCTTATATCAGTGTGTGAACAGTGCAAGCTGTCAATCACTGTATGTGGGTGGGCTAAACAGCACTTTGAGATTCACTTTTTAAGATTTTCTCTGCTTTTTACTCATAAAAACGGCTTCAAACCATATAAACCTATATATCAAAGAGCTCAGCTTCTTTCTCTCTATCACCTCCTGCCCTCAGGGCAGCATAAACCACCTGACAGGTTCAATTCAATATCATTGTTTTAAAGTTATGTTAAATGCTAAGACAAAAGTTACCCCCGAAAATAAGACATGGTGCTGCTTATGCTGATGTTTGTGATGAAATCACTACAGTATATTAATTCAGGTTGATTATTTGTTCAACAATAAATGTGAATTCTTGTTCTTAAAAAATAAGGCATCCCCTAAAAATAAGTCTTAGCTCATCTTTAGGTGCAAAAATTAATATAAGACACTGTCTTATTTTCGGGGAAACAGGGTACCTGCAAATAAATAATATATCTGCTGTAGCTCAGATATATGATCTGTTAAGGAAATGTGTGATCTATTGCTGTAGTACTGAAAACATAGATCAGACTACAATACGTATTTGACATCATGAAGGATTTGGTACTTTTAAACTGTACTATCATGTGCCTTGTTGATTTATGGAGTCTAGAAAGGGCTTTGACCCTTGATCATCCTTCTCAATTGTTAAGAAAACAGAGCTAGGCATCAGTGTAAACATTTGCAAATGGATAGTAAATTGGTTGACACTAAGGAAGCATAGAGTACTTATTAATGGAACATATTCATCATGGTATAGCATTTCCACAAGGTCCCATTGGAATTACTCTACTGATACGGTTCATTGTTTTACAGTGTACAGAGGACGAAATGAGGTTCTGACTTTCTTGAAAAAATATAAATGGGGAATAAAATTATTGTAAGTGTGGTATTGAGTGTTAAAACCTTTGTTGTACTATAGACTCCATTGACTGGCTAAAATATGTACAGTTTGTGGCATACTATTATTTAACAGTTGTGCAAATTATAGAGACAAGAGAACATAGAAGACTGACCCAAGGACAAAAGACCGCACTGTCCATCTGGTCTGCCCTGTTAATATTTTGTTTTCATTTTTATTCTGAGATTGTCTGTTCCTAGGCAGGTTTACATTCACTTACTTTTTTCATCCAAATCTGCTGCTGTGTTCTCAATGTCTCCTACTCTTCCAGTAAAGTAATGTTTTCTGATAAAAAGCTTTTACATTCTGATCCTTTTTAAAACCTTTAACATATTTAACCCTTTACCAAAGAATGACATGTGAGTACATTATGGTGCCGGTAAGGTCCTATGTAGGGGGCTTATTCAGTAAGTCTACTACTGTAACGGTAGTCAAAACAAATGACTATAAGGCCATGTTCACATGACTTATTTTGATGTGGTCTTGGACGAGCGTTTCCTCGCCCAAAACCTCGTCCAAAACGCTTCCAAAACACCCCCAGTTCATTTCATTGATTCCTATGTAAAACCTCGTAGTTTACACAGGTTTTTACACGCTTCTTTGGAACCGCTGAAAAAGAAGTGTCATGTCAATTCTTGAAGCGTGTTTTAGGCGCCTTTTTCGGCGTGGTTTTTGGTGCGTTTTTGGTGCGGTTTTTGTCCTGGCTATTAATTTGTATGGGTGAAAACCTCATCGAAAACTTCATCCAAAACCTCGCCGAGAAACGCCTCTAAAACCTCTTCTGAAGAAGAGTGTTTCAGGTGAGGTTTTGGGTTAGGTTTTGTGAGCAGAAACGCTCCGAAAGCCTCGTCTAAAACCAGGACAAAATAAGCCGTGTGAAATTACCCTTATAAGTCATATTTTAGAACAAATTTATATCAACAACTATGATAATGCTAAGCTTGCACCTCTAACCTGCTTGTATTTTAAACTCTTATTGACATAATGTCTCCTTGTTTCTTGGGTACAAAGTCACAAACCTGTTTACACTTTTGTTGATTTAATCTTATGCTCCGGTTGCAAAGTCCTCAATATACGCTTTTAACTTATCCCCTGTCTACAAGAGGTGATTTTGTGAATTTTTCTTTAAACCTTGAAGCTGGCATTTATAAACCTGTGCATTTTTTAAGCCGATATTAGGTCGTCTCTGCCAATTTGTTTAAATAATATATAAAACTGTAAAGTTGGGGGCGAAAACCAGAAGCTCTTTACTCATGGGAGGAACACCTACATGGTGGTGTTGTTGTTCTCCCTGAGAGTTTTCATTCTTTCTCCCTTTTAGCTTCTCATGGCTGATGTTTCAGACTCGATGTTTAAATACTCCAGGTGATGCTGAAAGCACTTAAAATCTTTGTAAATAATCATTTTCCTTTTACAATCTGTACATAATATCACACTATTTTCTGTAATCAATTTATGTTATTATCATTTTATCATACTTGATTTATTATTGGACTATTATAAAAATAAAGCTGTGTTATATCCTAATGGACTGGCCTTCTTTAAAGCTGTATCCCGAACCTGTATTGATAAAACTTAGCAAAACAACTACATAGGAGCTGGTGTCACTTCTTGGAGGCAAGCGCCCAAGAAGATTCAGGAGTTATCACCAAGTGTAGGTCTGTCCTGTTGTCTTTGAACTGAACTTCTCAGCCCAGATTCTTTAACCCATTGAATTGGAAAAGGTCTGTTTTTTGTTATTTAACACTTTGCACTGCATGTTTTATGTATGTCTGTTGTTTTGCAACTTTTTGTAACTAAGCACTGTACCCGTATAGTAAAGATTAAAACTTTGATAGCTTTGCCTCGTTGCCCTAACAAACCCCCGAAAATCTCCAAAGAGTTTAAGTGACTACTGGTGCATGTGACTGGTAACATCAGGGCCGCTGTAAAGGCAGTACAGGGGGTACTGTCGTACGGGGCTCGGTGAAACAAGGTGGCCCGCTGCAAGCAGACCCTATTGTTTCACAAACTAGCTTCCTGAGCCTGGACATGGGCCCGGGTGGCACTGCTGACCGTGCAGCTCAGAGTGTGAGGGGGGCGCACTCTGATGCACAGGAGCTCTCAGTAAATAACACAGCAGCAAGTAGCATCCCACTTGCTTCCAGTTCTCTTGCACAGCCTGTGATTAGAGTCGGCCCCTCCTCTCTCTCTCTGCCTGTGGGCGGGGCTTCAATGATTCTAATTATCAGGCATCCCACCCACAGAGAGAGAGGGGAGGGGCTGACTCTGTTCACAGGCTGTGCAGGAGAACTGGAAGTAAGTGAGACGCTGCTGACTGCTGCAGCTATGTTATGTACTGAGCACTCCTGTGAATCGAAGTGCATCCCCCTCACACTCTGTGATACTGTGGAGCCCCTCTGAAGCTACTCCAGGCCCCAGCGCCTCCCTCACACTCTGTGATATTGTGGGGCCGCTCTGAAGCATCCCCGCTGGGTCCCAGCTGTGTGCCAACCCTCCCCCCCCCCACATCAGCGCCTCTCCCAGCTGTGTGGGTACCTTTGAAGTCTCTCCTCTCACCAGCAGGGATGTGTAGTGGCCGGGAGAAGTCATCATTGCGGTCTGGACCAAATGTAGAAGAAAAGGGACTGTGAACAACTCTTCAGACGAGACGTCACCTATGAGTCAGTAAATGTAACTGCACTGTGTGTGGAGCACCTGTGTACACCTGTATCTACCCCTATATGGTCACTGTTTGGCAGTAATATCAGTGAAAGGTGTTGGCAACAAAGAGTTAACATAAATTCCTTTTTAAGATGGTGGCACTGTGTGTGTTTTTGGGGATCTGGAATTTGTTTGGTTACGTATGTGCTCATAGTGTAGACGGAGAAGACCTAGTAAAGACCTACGCTTGGCAATAACTCCTGAATCTGACCATGGGCTTTTGACCCCGAGGTGTTTTATGGGAACTCAATCCCCCCACCCCCGCCTTTACCTTGGGTCACAGAAGGCCTGGCTAATTACATGCAGGGGACACCAAGAAAGTCTTAATCCCATCCTAATTAACACGTCCCTGCTATTTGGATTAGGTTAGATTAGGTCTCAATACATGACAGGAATCAATGGTTCATATCCATAAATAGTCACGTTAAAATGATACATCACACACAAAATTAATATCCAAAACAATTAAGAGAATTGGAATTAAAAATTTTACCCCAGAGGCTCACTTTTCAAAAATTTCAAAATGTATCGATGCATCGATTCCCTCAATTCTACCATTTTAGAGATATCCTATGTGGCGCCAATTCGCTATTTGACTCACCTACAAATTTCAGAGTAGGAGGAGCACCTACTGGACTTTGGGGTCTCACCACAGGGCACGGCCAGGCATAGTGACGTCACGGGCAGCCCAGAAGCCTTTGTTAGGATTCTGGGCTGTCAGGTAAGCCATCGGAGCCCGTGATCGCACCACAGAGGCTCCGATGGAGATAGAGGGAGCTTCCTCCCTCTCTTTCCCTTACCTGCCGTGTTCGCAATTGATTCAGGCAGCTAAAGGGTTAATTGCCCGCGAGCGATGCATCATGGGCCAGCTGTAATATACAGCTGGTCCAATGCTGGGATCATGCGGGTCTCCACTTGAGAGCCTGCACAATGTCCACTACATACCTGTACGTCCATTTGCAGGAAGTCACTTGTCAGGAGGGGATTAATACTTATGTAGCTGTATAAAATGACTAGATACAGTCTGATGGCAATTTTATGATCAGGAATGAAATATTCTTTTAGGACAGATTTGTTCATGCCTTATGGGTTCCAAAGTCTTCATCAGTAGGGGAAACAAAGCTTAAAAATATCCATTACCCTTCTTTTATCTACAACCCCCCCTCACAAGTTGATATTTATGGACATCTGCCTTTCTTCGACCGTTTAAACACTGGAACTATATGAAACTATATGAATTCAGAAGTGTATCAAAACATTTCACAGGGTAATGTAAGGGCAGCAGTTCATGATCTCAAGCTGGAAAGAGATTTGTTTATTCTACAAAACAATGACCCAAAGAACACAAGGCAATCAGCTAAGAAGATTCTTGTTTTAGAATGGCCAAGCCAGAGTCCTGATCTTAACCTTATTGATATGCTGTAGAATGACCTGAAGAGGGCTCTGCAGACAAGGCACCCAGATATAATAATGAACTGAGACCCTTTTGCAAAACATTCCTCCTCAATATTACTCAGTATCAGGTGAGTATTAACCTTAGATGAAAAAAAACATACAATAGAGAATAAGGTAATACCTTACCCTCTTTTACATGTTTTTCCATCTAGGGTTAATACTCACCTGTTATTTGAATTTTGGGCGTGTATTTATACTGCTGTCTATTGTTTTACTTTAGCCTACGACTAAGAGCATCTCGAAACGTGTAAAGGTGAAACTTTGTGTCCCTCACATATATTTGTTTTTATATTATTCAATTTATGGGTACTAAAAATCTGTTTTTTACTTTTATGTATGGGTGCTGAAGCTTTTTTGGATGGACTAGAAAGCACAGGCTCTGTGCATACATGGAGAAGACTGGCTTCCTTTTTCTCTGACTCCTTTTCACCTCCTCTTTGGGTGGGTAAAACAAAGGAATATAATATTAGTGGAAGTCACCAAGAATAGCTACTAGATGTCACCTGTGGTATTAAATGCATTGCATTACATATAAAGTAATACCATAAACATACATAACATTTTAAGTTAAATGAATAATGATAGCAGTCGGCTCACCCAAATGAGTAATGTTGAGTTCATTCAGGTGTAGGATGCCACAGAAGTGATCAGGGAATAGGATGATGTAAATAGTCCAAAAAGTTTATAAAACAGAGTCCAGAATCTCCAAAAGTAGTTAAAACTTTTTTTTATTTCAAGTACTTAAAAACACAGCATATAATCTATAGCAGAAATTTAGATGCTTGCTCATTTAGGAACTCATTCTTTACAGCGTAATGTTCAGAACTTTCTATTAGAGAAATATTTACAGATATTCCTTAAATCTATGCCTCGGGGCGGCACATGCTCAGTTTGCTATAAGACTATGCATCAAATGCAGAGGATGAATTTACTTTAATTCCTGACATATTACAAAAACTGTTTCAGAACTTAGAAGTAAATCGGTTTACTTGCCATAGATGAAGTGTAAAACCTTCAGTTTAGCGCCATTTTGAACATAAAGACAACAATAGGGTGGCCCTATGTTTAAAAACTAAATTTGGGATGGTTAGTAGTGTTGATCGAACCATTCGAGAAAAGTTAAGTTCGAGTTGAACTTCAAGATTTTTTAGAACTCATGCCGTTCTACATCCAGTTCGACACGCTATTTTAATAGTTTTTAGGCGCAATAAAGTGCCCCTGGAAGTAAGATCCTCTCAAAAATCTGGTATCAGGTATACCTTGCACAGTAAACATAACGCGCCTTTTTAGGCACATAGTGCAAATCGCGGCACATAGCATATCATTGATAGTGTATGTAATGCGCTTATCGAGGCACATTGCGCATGGAGGCGCATAGCATATCATTACTAGTGTCACGTCAAGGGAGGTACAGTGAGCCCTGACTGGAACCCAGCCCACTGTCCCTGCCTACTTGACGTGCTGCCCTAGGCAGCAGACGGCAACTGGGCGACAGTCCCTGCGCTGCTAAAGTGCGGGGGGGCCGTCAGGAGGAAGAATAGTCAGACAGTCCGGGTCAAACCAAATCAGGAATGCAAAGCCACAAATCAGAACCAAAGGGATAAACGTAAACAAGCCGAGGTAAAAAAACAAAGGGAGCGAGGTACAAAATCAAAAACAACCCGGGGTCGGGGGGAAAAAACCAGGTCAGGTACACGGTAAGCAAACAAAAAAAGCAATAACCGGGTAGCAAGGCAGCCGGAAAATATCGCAGGCGCAGCATCAGAAAAAGGGGGTTTTTAAATGTGATCCCCAGCCCGCCCTGTAGCTGATTGGGCGGCCCCCGGGGGTTCCCTTGGTGGGCATTCGCCCGTGTCGGGAGTGGTGGGCGTCTGTCACTCACCAGCTCCAGGACCTATCGGGGGGGGTCGTGTCACTGTGCGCTTTCCCTCCCGAAAAGCCGGCGCTGCCAGCCCTGACATTTCCCCCCCTTTTAGGAGGGGCCATGGCCCCTTCCCTGGGGGGGGGTTTTTGTTGGGTGGGGACTCAGGGAAATTTCCCCTCCCAGGCATCAGCATGGAGGGATTTAGCTGGCCCCCCCAAATGTTTCCCCCTGGACCATCCCCCTTCCAATGGACCAGGTCTGCATGATTTTTGGGACCTTACGAGAATCCAAAATTATGGGCGTTTTTCAATTCTAACTCCCCCTTTACAAAAACTGGGGAGGAGGTCTGGGGGGGAGTAAAGGGGCTGAAATGTCCCTTTTAAGAGTCCCGTGGAACACTTTTGTATCGGGAGAACGGGGTTAATTTCAGCCGATATCCCAGGGGTTAACCACTCCTAAACCCAAATATGGCCCTACAAATCGCGGGCTTTTTCCAGAGGGAACTTTTAATCGCAGTTTTTGGGGGGAAAACCATATTTTTCCCCCCAAACCCCGCAAACCCTCTAAACAAAGCGCCGTCTATCAAATTTTTTTCGGGATGTTTGGGTATGAACCAAGTTCTTTGAATTTGGGCCCCAATGGGCAAGATTTTTAAAATGATAAAAAACCCCCCGTGAGTCAGCGATGCACGGGAAAATGACGTGCCTTGGGTGAAAAAACCAAAATTACAGTAAAATGGCGAGGTACCAGCACTACTTCCCTGATTGTTAAGGGCAAATTCAACCAACGGAAGTATTTTACCCGTCAAACCTGTGTCAGATACATAACAACGGGTTTTTGGGTTCCCATTTGTTTACCCTCTCATCTGCCATTTTTCCTGGGTGGAAGGCGAGGAAAGGACGGGGTATACCCAACCCTTTGAAAAGGGTCTCCAAAAACGAGAAACAATGAACCCCCTCTGCCCGAAAAAATTTTTTTCTGGTAAACCCATGCAGTTTGACAATTGTTTGAAAAAAGATTTCAGCCAGTTTTTTGGACGACGGCAACCCCTTAAGGAAAAGATGGCACTTTTTACTAACCCGGGTTACTACCCCCCAAATAACCGTTTTTCCTTCTGAAGGGAGGAAGGTCCGTCAAAAAAAATCCTGGGATGTGGGTCCACGGACGTTCAGGTAAGGGTAAGGGGGGGAAGTTCCCCAGGGGACGAGTTCGGGGAACTTTTGCCCGAGGCAGATTACAAAAAACCCACATAGGCCTAAACATACGGGAAATGAGGGCCCACCAGTAATTAGAAAATAACTTTTTTGTGCCGACACTCCAGATGCCCAGATAAACAGAACAGAAATTTTTTTAAAATTATGCCGAAATTAGTGGGGCAAAGCCCTTCGAAAATGGGGACATTTAAACAGGTTCTCTCCGGTGGGATTAACCTCAGTGGCTAAATCGGGGGGAAAATAGCTGAGACAATTCCCCCTTGGGGTAATTAGGTGCCGGATCCCCCTGAGATGCGTGGTGGCACAGAAGCTTCTAGAAGAGCATCAGCCTTTACTTTTTTTAAACCAGGTCTGAAAGTAACAACAAAGTTGAAGCCCCTTAAAAAAATAACCCCAAACCCGGGCCTGAGTGGTTTAAAACCTTTTAGCACTCTCAAAAAGGTTAAGTTTTATGATGAAAGGGGACCGTGACCTGAGCGGGGCACCCTGAGGAAGGGGGCCCATTCCCAAAGGGCCCCATTTAATACCCAAACAACCCCCGGTTCCAAAAATCATAATTCCTTTCAGCTGAGGAAATTTAAGTGAAAAAAAGGCAAAAGGGCCCAAAGGGTTTTTAGTCATTTGCGGACCCCTGAGACAAGACCGCCCTCCCCATATCGGAAGCATAAAACCCTCAACAACAAAGGGTTTGTGTGTTCTGGGAGTGTAAAACATGCTTAAGCTTTCAAATGCATCTTGGCCTGGTTGCCAAACTACTGAACTTCACCCCCCTTTTAGTCATGTCGCAAAAGGCCGAACTAAAAAGAAAAAATTACGAATAAAATTTGATGTAGTTTGCAAACCCTAGGAACCCCTGCGGGCCTTCAGGATGAAGGGGGGACCCAATCGGAATGCCTGAATTTTACCGGGGGGGGCTACGAAAAGGTTGGGGGTCAGGGATGTACCCAAGGAAAAATACCTCCTGCCCCCCCGAAAACAATTTTTCAAGTTGACAAACAAATATTTGCTTCAGGATTTGCAATACCGCCCTACTTTTTTTAAAATGGGACGACCAATCTTCCCCAATAGATTAAAATTTCATCCAGGTAAATGACCAACAACAACCAATGAGATCACGGAAAAAAATCTTAACCGGTTCGGAACACCCCCCGGGGAGCTTACACAACCCAACGGAAAACCCGATATCAAAATGACCTTCGGAGTGTTAAAGCGGTTTTTCCCCTCATCCCCTTTTCGGTCGGAGGGTTTTGGCCCCTCTAAAGGGCCAACTTGGAAAACCCCTTTGCTCCCCGGATTTGGTTTTAAAGACCCGGGGTCAAGGGTAAAGGGTATTGGTTTTTTTTTGTTATTTTTTTTCAGTTACGGTAATCTATGCTGGATGGAGGCCTCCCTCCTTTTTTTCCTACAAAAAAAACCCCCGCACCCCCTGGGGGAAAAAGAAGGTTGGATATGCCCCCCTTTTGTAAGCTTTTGCAATATTTGTTTCATTTTATCTCTCTGGCCAACGATTATATATCCTCCCCTTGGGAAACCTTATCCGGGCAATAGGTAAAAGGCACAGTCGTAAGATGTTTTAGCGATTCGTTGGCCCTCGACACGGTGTGGTCGATAGTCGGCCCTCATCGCAAAATAGTCGATAGTAGATTATGATCGTGACCTTAAAAATCTATGGGAGAGCAACAACACCTTTATTCTTACCCCCAAAAGGGGGGAGAAGTGGAATTAAATCCCAAAAAGTCAAATGGATACGTGCTACATCTTGGAACACCTTTGGTTATAAAAGCCCAGAAAAAAAAAACAAACCATTTAATTTCCCTTCTTTCACCACGCATGAGCCTTTAAACCCGCTGACCCACAAATTAAAAAGTGCCAGAAGGGAGATGATTTGCCATCATTGTACTTGAACTGGACATTGAATATCCTGTCCCGGAACGCGCATAGCCCAAACCCGCAGACCCCCGATTTAAAAAAGTGCGGAAAAAAAGGATCTTTCAACCCCATTTTGTTTAAAATGGCATTAACTTTTATCTGTCCGTCCGCAGTATGACCTTTTAACCGTCTGCCCACAGTTTAAAAATGCTTTAAAAGGGTCTTTCAACCACCTTTTAGTTTCACGGCATTGACTATTTTCCTGTCCTGGGGCCACGCATAGCCCCCAAAACCCGCAGAACCCCCCTTAAAAAATGCCCGGAAAAAGGATCTTTAAAAACCATTTTATTTACTGGCATATAGTCCTTTTCCGGGTAGCGCTTGCCCCCCCTTGAGGCGGACCAATTTTGGTTCCTTGGAAATTTTTGGTGGTTAACCTCTGTTCCCCGTGCCCTTTTTCTTTGATTCTTTTTCTCATTTTACCACGAGCTGGAGGAAATTGTCTCTGTACTTTTTTTTTCTGTCCCTGCTCCTACTCCCTGTCTCTGAAAACCTACATTGGTCAAGTTTTCCTGTACCTCCCTTGTACAATTCAGAGGATTTTTTTTTTCCGTATTTTGTAAATGCAAGTTTTTTTGTAGTTTAATTCTAGAAAACACATTTTTAAAATAGGATGGAAACCACCATGTCTTTGTTTCTCTTTTTTTTTAAATTTTATTAAAAGGGTTTTTCTAATAAGGGTTTTTAGCTAGTTAAAGATCTTGCAAAAACAAGTCTTTTTCAATTGTGTCCATTAACAGTGTCCAAAACCCATTCCCGTTTCTGAAAAGCCCATCACCCTTAAGCCCCTCTTGACATTTGTAAAAAAAAAAAAATGGGTTTTTTAGAAAACCACATTTTTTTTCAATGGACCCGTATCTGTGCTTTCACAGCAAAAAGCCCCCCCAAAAAATTTAAAACATGACAATTGTGCTGGTGCGGTTGCATTAACCACTGAAAGGGCGATTGGGACGTGTTCGTTACTGGATTAAGGCCCGACCCAGGATGGCAGGTGACGGGCCCCGCAATGACTTTTCCCCTGGCTGCGTGTTGTCGCCACACTGGAAAGGGCACCTTCTTCGTACCTCTACCTCCAGTTACCCCCTCTTTGCCCTTAGACCTGAATTTTGCTCCATGTTAAAATTAAAAATTTTTTTTAAGGTTGGGGAAGAGTTTTGGAAAGTCTCTTTTTTAAAAAACGGGAATCCAGCTATTTTTAAAAAACCCTCAAATCAAACAAAAAATTGCTGGATTCAATTTAAAACTACAAAATAATCTATCAAACAAAGTGGCCTGCGCCAAAGTGAAAAAAAAAAACGATCTAAAATTTGTATTCGGTAATAAAAGGTTTTTTGGCACTATCTTTTCACCTGTGGTGCTACAAAATTGTTTGTATTAAAATTTTCATGCAAAGTAGTTATCAACAAATGGCCTGCGCCAAAGTAAAAAAAACTTTCTGAAATTTTTGGGGATAATACAAGGTATTTTTGGCACCTTTCAATTACCTTGGGTGACTACAAAATTGAAAGTATTCAATTTAAGTGAAGGTGCCTCAATGAACAAGCTGGTGCCCAAATAAAAAAAAAAACCCGTATCTGAAATGTATTCGGAAAATAAAAGGTTTTTTTTTGGCACCTATCAATTCCCTGGGGTTTAATAACAATTGGGTTTAAATTTAACGCAAGGTGGCTCTATAAACAAATGGACTGGGCAAAAGTGAAAAAAACACGTATCTGAAATGTATTGGATAATAAAAGGTTTTTTTTGGGCCCCCTATAAATTTAAAATGGGTAATCCCAAAATTGTGGATTAAAATTTAACTGAAAGGGTGGCTCTATAAACAAATCTGGGGGGAAAAAGTGAAAAAAACACGTACTGTAATGTTTGGATAATAAAAGTATTTTTGCCACCTATAAATTCCCTGTGGAAAACTACCAATTGGGGATTAAATTTAACTGAAAGGGGGCTATCAAAAAATCTGGACTGGGCAAAATGAAAAAAACAGTATCTGTAATGTATTGGGATAATGGGTATTTTTGGCACCTATCAATTCACCTGGGTGACTAAAAAATTTGCAGTATTCCATTTAAGGCAAGGTCCTCAATGAAAAAAGCTGCATGCCCCAAAAAGTAAAAAAAAACACGTATCTAATTTTTCGGTAATAAAAGGTATTTTTTGGCACCTTTCAATTCCCTGTGGTGATTTCAAAATTGCGATTCACTTTAAGTGCAAGGTGCCAAAATGAACAAAGATGTAGTGCGCCAAAGTGAAAAAAAACGTATCTGTAATGTATTCGGATAATAAATGGTTTTTTTTGGGCACCTATAAATTTTCACCTGGGGTAATACAAAAATTGCTGGATTCAAATTTAATGCAAGGTGGTCTTCCAAATCGGGATGGGAAAAAAGTGCAAAAAAACACGTATTGTAATTTTTGGGATAATAAAAATATTTTTTGGACTTCAATTTAACCTGTGGTAACTACACAATTGCTGGTTCTTTTTTAACTGAAGGTGGCTCTATCAACAAATTGGACTGGGCAAAAGGGCAAAAAACAGTATCTGTAATGTATTCGGATAATAAAAGGTTTTTTTTGGGCCCTATAAACCTGTGTGACTACAAAATTTGCTGGATTCTAATTAACTGCAAGGGGGATATATCAACAAAGGTGGAATGGGCAAAATTGAAAAAAAACCCCTATTGAAATGTATTTTTAAAAAAGTGGATTTTTTGCCCCAACCCAAAAGGACCTGCAGTTACTAGAAAGTGTGTATCTAATATAAGTTCAGGCTCCCCAATATCCGGGAAATATTTCAATAAAAAATGTTAATAATAAAGCTATTGCTGTGCAATGTCTACACAAAGTTTTGGGTGAAATTTTATCCAGTATTCTTTATAGAGTTGTCGTGTTCGCCCGGGGGGCCCCCCCCCCCCTCCCCCCTGACTTTAAAAGCGGTAGATGCTCCCTTTAAAAATTTTCACCAATAAAAAAATCTTCCAATTCTAATCTAACTAACTTTAAAGTCACAGCTAACAGTGAGCTTTCTCTTGAAAAAATTGATTAATTTTTGCTGGCTGTTTGGAACAAAGGGGAGCGCCGCGCTATGCTCTGAGACGCGAGAGACATGAGGCGAAAAGGGAAAGGGTTTTTTATGTAAAACGAGGGCATTTATTTTTCCAGCCAATCGCAACCTAACATCCCAGTCATGATCCACACACATCTACCCCCGCTCTATTTTGTAAGTGATTTGTGGGCCGCCAAAATGAAAAAGGGAAACGCGAAAAATGGCGTGATCTTAATAATGATGCAAGATTTTAACCAAATTACGCATGTCTAAAAATTCGTCAAAATAAAAACTGTGCCGATTTCACTTTGTCGATAATAATCGTAACACTAGTCGTAAGATCTATGGGGGGGGTAGTATCTCCACTGTTTCTGAGAAAATACTGCAGAAAAGGTCACGGAAAAAAACAGGAATCTGCTCCACCTTTTTTATTCCCCAGTATGGAAAGGGAAAACATCTGCCCAAAAACCACCTTTTGTCTCCATTTTACTAATTCACCTAAATTTTCCAGTCAAACAATGGGTTTATGTTTCCCTAAAGGCCAGGGCCCCCCCAACCCCCAAAATCAGCGGGCACCCCCTCCAGATAAATAGGGGGAACATTTTTTTCAGTTTTTGTAGGGATCCGACCACCTTTCTCCATTTCAGGAGTAAAAATTTTTGGGAAATTGGGGCCCCGAGTGGGTGGAGGGGGAAGTCCAAAAATACCCAAACTACCCTTTAGGACTCAGATAGCGGTTTCTCCAAGGGGGCCAAAACGTTTGCGAAAGAGCTTTCAAAAAAAATTAGAAGTTTCCCCAGAATCCACAAACGAAAAACTCCCAAACCAAAACACGAAAAGTAGGAAATTTTAAAACTGGAAAGCAGAAATTTTTTTGGAAAATTATGAAAAAGGGGAAAAAACCGGCTCCCCTTTTGGTAAATCTTCCTGTGAACCCCCTAGGCCCCTGGGGATTTTTTTCCCGGGCCCTTTGGTTTTCCCGTTTGGAGCCCCTGCCGAAAAACCGTTTTCCATTTTTTGCCCACAGAGAAGAAACCCAACCCCTGGGTTGCGGGGAAAGTAGTCCTATGGTCACAAAAGCAGCAGTTGCGGAAGAAGCCCCCACTTGCAGGGGCCCCCTCTGGTTTTTAAAATCAGAAAAAAATGGTTTTAGGGGGTGACCAGGGGTTGGGGACCACCGGGGGGGGGGAAACCCTTTTTTCCCGCCCGTCTCCCCTAAAACGTCTGCCCCAAACGAACACTAGTCCCAAGGGCCTCATCTAAAATTTCCAGGGGTGGGGTTAAAGCCACCAAAAAAATTCCTTCACATGGTCACCCCCAACCCCTTTTAAATTCTAAAACTGGCTTTCTGAAGGCGGGGTCTTTCCCACCCAACAAAACGAAACCAGCGAGGGAAAATTCAAAAGGAAAAAATTCCCTTTCCACCGTCTTTTTCCCCCCTCCTAAAGGGTTTGGTCAGCTGAGCCTCGGCCACACTTCCCTATCCGGGTCATCAAAAAAAAATACCCCTAAGGCCCGGGAAAGAAGCTGGCCCACAGAAACAGTTTTGGCGACTCAGGCCCCCCCCCGGGAACGAAAATTTTCCCACTTTTCCCGGGGGGGGACCCTGGGAAATAGGGGGAAAAACCCCTTTTCCCCCCCCCCTTTGTTTCCCCATTGGGCCCCAAGGGTTTTGTTTGGGCCCGGGGTAAAAAAAAAGGCGGACATCCCTCTCTAAAAGCCCAAAAAAGGGCCCTTTTTTGCCTAGAAAATTTCAGGCAACGGATAGGGGCTTCCCAGGAGGGGAAGGGGGAATTTCAGGGACATTTTGGTTTGGGTGTAAGGGTTCCTGCTTTCAAAACCCCCAGCGCCAGATCCCCGGACTACCTTGGGGGGTTAGCCCCCCTTGCAAAATTTCTCTCCATACTGTCATGGGGGTTTTTAAATGGGGTTAGGCAGTAACGGGGTTTCCGGTTCGAAAAGTCCCCGTTTAAGGGGGGGGTAAAATGAGCCCTGACTGGAAACCCCGCCCAAATGTTTTCCTGCCCACTTGCGGTTTTTCTTACCCTAGGCGGCAGACGGCAACCCGGGGGGCCCCCGTTTCCCTGGCGCTAAAGTGGGGGGGGCCGTTCAGGAAAAGGGAAAAATAGTCAGACATCCCGGGGTTAAAACCCAAACAGGAACGGGCCAAAAACCACAAATCAGAACCAAAGGGAAAAAAAAAAAAACCCCCCCGGGGGGGTCAAAAAAACAAAACGGGAGCGGAAAAAAAGGGTTCAAAATCAGAAGACAAGCCGGGGGTCAGGGGAACAAGCCGGGGGTAGGACACAGGTAAGCAAAAAACAAAGAAATAGCACAGGTTTTAGCAACAGCCAGGAGAATATAGGGCCAGCACTCACTACGGGTTTAAATTGATCCCCAAAACCGCCCCTGTTCCGGGCCTCCATTGCGGGTGCGACTCGCCCATGTCAGATGGCGGCTCTGTCACCACGCAGCTCCCCCAGCAGATTTTTCCAGGGTTGGGGTCGCTGATCAGCGCTGCAAAACCTTTCCTCCCTAAAACCCGAGCGCTGCCCAGCCCTGAAAACTAGTTTATAGAGAATAGGTGAATTACATAAAGTAGTAGTGATATGTTATGCGCCTACGTGTGCAATGCGCCTATCAAGGCGCCTTACATACACTACCAGTGATATGCTATGTGTTATGGAGGCACACAATGTATCAGTTTTTGGCGCATTTCAATGTTTCGTGCCTGGCACATAACGCGCCTGGTGTTGGTGTACTGTTATGGATGGTAATTACAGCTTCTCCTCACCTGTATAGGTATAAAAATTAACCCGAACATCTTCTCCCATTGACTAATGGGGTTCGAAGTTCGAGTTCGACTTGAACTTCGAACCAAACTTCTCAAAGTTCGAGGTTCGACTCACTCAAACTTTTTAGGGTTCGATCATCTCTAATGGTTAATTTATAAAGAATTCTGCAAAGTCCTTTAGAACATGCTGCTAGAAAGTCCCTCAGCAGATATAATAAGCTCAAAATTTTAATGGTCATTGAGAACTTGAGAAGGTTGTTATACTTGGTAAAGAAGATGCCTCCATTCTGCGAATGTATTCTTTATTCTGAATAATTCTTAATTTCATAGTTTTTTTGGAGGATAACATCTGCCATGAGAAAATGGCACATGAGTAAAATAACTGCCAATAACACCAACCAGGGGCGGAAATACTGCCACAGCAGCAGTAGGTCCATCATGCCTCAGAATGCAAATGCCCTCGATTCTTAGCCGAGTGCCGGCGGCCTAGTAAGCCTAAGACCTTAAGTCTACCAGATGGCGGCCCCTAGTGCTGACATGGGTAGTGGGATGATGGCATATCATTGTGCCACCTCTGCCGGGCTCAAATTGGAGAAGCCGGCCTGTCTCTCATCACGTTGAGGGAATGGTGAGAGAGGTGAGTTAATTATTTTTTTATTTTTGTTTACTAATGGGGCCTGACCTACCTGTCTACCTATGTGGAGCCCACCTATAGCCTACCTACCTAGCTGGGGCCCACCTACAGCCTACCTACCTACCTGGGACCCACCTTCAGCCTACCTACCTGGGACCTTCCTACAGCCTACCTACCTGGGACCTACCTACAGCCTACCTACCTGGGACCTACCTACAGCCTACCTATCTGGGACCTACCTACAGCCTACCTATCTGGGACCTACCTACAGCCTACCTATCTGGGACCTACCTACAGCCTATCTATATACCTCAGGGCTGCTTATCTATCTAACTGGGGGCTGTCTATCTAACTGGGGCCTAGCTCCTCCTGCCTAGGGCCAATCTATCTACCAATCTACCTACCTACTTGTAGCCTACCTACCTAACTATCTACTGCTTACCTACCTGGGGCCTAACAACCACCCTGTAGCCTACCAAGCTACCTATCTAAAGTCTATCAACCTACCTAGGGCCTACACACCTATCTAATAGGGGTCTGTCTTGCTACCTGGGACCTACCTAGCTACCTGGAGCCCTGCCTACCAGCATACCTGGTAATATGAACATTATCATGGCTATAGCACAATCTCCAAGGGGTTAGTCCTCTGTTCCTTTTCACACCTCTATGACACTTTGCCTCTAAACTAAGGCCTGTACACGCTCTCCCACCCCTTGGGAAGTTTGTACAGAGGTGGGGGACAGTGAGGAAGGTGCAGGAAAAGTAAGAATTCTAAGATATTTGTGCCCAAATCTGCAGGGATGAGTGGTGGACAGGAGAAGTCATCATGGTTGTCTTGGCAGGATGCAGAAGAAAAGGGAAAGTGAACGACTCATCAGAGAAACGTCACCATTGAGTGACAAAATTTAACTGCACTGTAATCACTTATATATATGTAGAGCCCGTGTACACTGGCATCTACCATTATATTGTTACTGTATGGTGGTAATATACAGTCTGCAGAGCCTGTGCACATTGGCATCTACAACTGTATGGTCACTGTATGGTGGTAATATACAGCCTGCAGAGTCTGTGAATACTGGTATCTACCACCATTTGGTCACTATATGGCGGTAATATACAGTCTGGAGATCCTGTGTACAACTTGTATCTACCACTATTTGGTCACTACATGACAGTAATATTGGTCTTTGTATATTGATCTTCAGTAATAGTATAGTGGTATTATTCATCCACTATCTGGTGGTAATTCATGGTCATGTTCTGGCGGTATAATCAGGTCCATATGTAGTAGGGTTATTGGTAATGTTGGTCTTGATATAGTGGGATTTGTTTGGTAGCAATATGATAGTGATATCTATGGTGAGGTATTTGCTCCTTGCATTATCTAGTTACTGCATGACTACTATTAAGAGGTGCCAGTAAATGTTCGTGGTCTGGGGGAAGGAGGGAAGGCCCATCCAAAAGTTTGTGGCCCAGACTTCTCTAGTTACGCCCCTGACATCAACTCTTTCGGACAACTCTGTTCCTACTGCTGAATTTGAAGAATGTATTTCAATATCATGGAATTTAAATGGAATTTCCTTCTGGCAGGTTGTTTTATCGGACACATAGGGCGACATGTATGAATCTCGCCACGTCGGAGCGCACGTTTTTGCCAGTTTTCCGGCGAAATTTGCGCTTCATGTATGTCGGCGCTGAGGTGCGCTCATACATGCGGGTGTAAAGTCCGCCGCGCCTCGCCAGTGTGTGGGGCGCAGTGCGGGACTTAGGCGCAGTGCGGGACTGCACCTAAGATTCGCCGCTCGACATAGTGCGCTCATACATGCCGTGTAAAGTCCGCCGCTCCTCGCCAGTTTGTGAGGCACAGTGCGGGGACCTGGGCGCAGTGCGGGACTGCGCCTAATATTCGCCGTCTGAGGAGGTGCGCTCATACATGCGGTGAAAAGTTCACCGCGCCTCGCCAGTGTGTGGGGCTCAGTGCAGGACCTAGGCGCAATGCGGGACTGCGCCGAACATGTATTCCGATTCGAGACAGGCTGGAAAACAGCGAAAAAATCATTAAACATGTCCGTGCGGCATGGCGTATGAATAAAAAAAATCGCCTTTATTAGGTGTCAAACATTATCAGAAAAAGAGCTCAAACCTACTAAAAAACTACATAAATAAAATCACTTTCCAAAAATCAAGAACGGCACTACATCAGGAATTTGGATATTGGAAATTGCCGGGAAATACAGTATTTCAAATTCTGTAAGCGCTTCTCATTGGTCGGCAGAAGCCAGCCAATCAGAATAGGAGCGACAGTGAACCATTATAACCTATGGAGAAGTATTTGGACCAATGGGTTTTCTAATGCAATCTGTAATAAAACTGTACATGGCAGAAATAAAATGATAATACTCCCAAAGTTGTACCGATCTGTATATAAAATGAACAATAATATGGGGGTAACGAAAAAAAATAAATTCAATAAATTCATTTTTATTTCTTTATTTTCGTTACACCCATCCTATTGATCATTGGCTAACGAAAATAAAGAAATAAAAATGAATTTATTGAATTATTTTTTTTTCCGCTACCCTTATATTATTGTTTATTTTATATAGAGATCGGTACAACTTCGTACCGATTTGATTTCGGCCATGTACAGTTTTATTATAGATTGCATTAGAAAACCCATAAGAGCCTCGCTCGCTCTCCCATTGGTCCAAATAACCGCGCCTCTTTTAACTTAGCCAATCACAAACAGAACTCCCTCTGCATTTCTTTTCCCCATAGAACTCTATGAGAAGGTAACGCAGCCGCTGATTGGCTAAGCTGGACGAGCCCCTCTTCTCCCCCAACCAACCACAGTACGAGAATATTTCCCATAGACAGTAATAACTTTTAAGGCGCCCTTCTATCGCTCCCTTCTTTCTCCATTCGAAATAGACGCACTACATATGATTGGTGGATTCATATCTGCCGCCTGTGCTCAACCAATCAGCTCTTTTCTGCCTTTTTTATTGTATTTTGAACTGTCCGCCTTTTCATTTGATTGGTCCATACTTCTCCACAGGTTAGAATGGGTCCCTGTTGCTCCTATTCTGATTGGCTGTTTTTTTGACGACCAATGAGAAGAGCTTAAAGAATTTGAATTACTGTATTTCCCGGCAAATCTCTATAATGCAATTCCCGATGTTGCGCCGGTCTCGGCGACAAAGGCGTTGTTAGGGATTTTATTAATGTATGTTTAACCCCTTAAGCCGAACGCCTGAAAAGTAGTTAATGACCAGAACATTTTTTTAGTTTTGGCCTCCTTGCGTTTAAACAGTTGTAACTTTTTTATTTTTTCAATGACGCAGTTGGATGAGGCCTCGTTTTATTCGAGACAAGTTGTACTTTATAAGGGAAAAGTTTAAATACACTTTTTAAATAATTGCAGTTTTTTTTTTTATTTTTTTACAAAATTTTTTTTTGTTTTTTTAATTGTTTTTTTACACCATTCACATTTTTACACTTAATAACTTATTAGATTAGTTCTACAGGTTATTACGGTCGTGTGGATACCAAATATGTGTAGGTATTTTTGTGCGTGAAATGTATGTACAAGAATTTTTTAATAAAAATTAAGTATTATTTTATGATTTATTTTTTTTATTCTATTTTTTAAAATTTTTATGTTTTATTTGTACTTTTTTTTTGACTCCCATGAAGGGAGAACTGTTTAACATTTTTTTTTTATTTATTTTTTTTACCCTTAGTAATGTATTAGCATATTCATATATGCTAATACATGCTAATCTGTGTCAGTCTGACACAGGCAGTGATTAGGACAGCACACAGTGCATCCTAATCACTGGCTTCTTACACAGACAACTCTGGGGCCATGCTAGGTCCCCAGAGCTGACTGTGCAGCCGGTCCCTGAGCTCTGTCGGGTGACCGGGCGTTCCGATCACCCGACAGAGCAGGGGATCCCTTTGATTGCGCTGCGGTAACGCACTGCCGCAATCAAAGGGTTAAAGCATCGGGTTGCGGAGGTTTCCTCCGCTCCCCGATGCCTGCAGGAGATGCTCTGGGATCGGGGCTGTGTAGTTCAGCCCCGATCCTAGCGCAGCTGTGGCGCCGGGCGCCGCAAACCCCGATGTCTGCAGCGACGTCAAAAGACGTCGCTGCAGACGAACGACCCGCACCGGCTGCCGTCAAAAGACGGTGCGCGGTCGTTAAGGGGTTAACAGAAGGTTTCAGCACATTTACAGATAATATTTTACCCCGACTAAAGACGCTTTCTTTACTACTGCTCCATGCCGCACGGAGCTGAGAGCCGAGATTTCATTGCCCCGATCTCTCCATTGAATACAATGGGACAAGTAGCTCGCGCTCTGATTGGCGGTGATAGCCGAGCCCCGCTAGCTCAACCAATCAGATATTTTCTGCCTTTTTACTGTATTTTGAACTGTCCCGCCTTTGAATTTGATTGGTCCATACTTCTCCATAGGCTTTAATGGTTTGCTGTCGCTCCTATTCTGATTGGCTGGTTTTTGCCGACCAATGAGAAGAGCTTAAAGAATTTGAATTACTGTATTTCCCGGCAATTCTCTATAACCCAATTCCTGATGTAGCGTCGGTCTCAGCGAAAAACGCGTTGTTAGGGATTTGATTGATTTATGCTTATAGAAGGTTTCAGCTCTTTTTCAGGTAATGTTTTACACCTAATAAAAACAATTTTTTTAATCATACTCCATGCCGCATGGCGCTGAGAGACGAGATTTCATTGCCCCGATCTCTCCATGGACTACAATGGGACAAGTAGCTTGCGCTCTGATTGGCCGAGATAGCCAAACCCCCACTACTTTAACCAATCAGCTCTTTTCTGCATTTTTACTGTATTTTGAACTGTCCCGCCTTTGAATTTGATTGGTCAATACTTCTCCATAGGTTAGAATGGGTCCCTGTCGCTCCTATTCTGATTGGCCAGGATTGCCAAGCCCCCGCTCGCTCAACCAATCAGCTCTTTTCTGCCTGTTTACTGTATTGTGAACTGTCCCGCCTTTGATTTTGATTGGTCAATAGTTCTCCATAGGTTTTAATGGGTAATTGTCGCTCCTATTCTGATTAGCTGGTTTAAGTCGACCAATGAGAATAGCTTACAGAATTTGAATTACTGTATTTCCCTGCAATTTCCAAGATCCTAATTCCTGATGTTGCGCCGTTCTAGATTTTTGGAAAGTGATTTTTTAAATTTTTTTTATTTTTTGGAAGGTTTGAGCTCTTTTTCTAAAAAAGTTTTATACCTAATAAAGGAGATTTTTTTGGAATCATACTCCATGCCGCACGGAGCTGAGCGCCGAGATTTCCTTTGCGATCTTCTATATGTTCCCTCTCATGTTCCGTTCTCACTTCAGCTCGCCTCCGCCGGATCATTTAGACCAGAATCAACTAGTTGCCTGTCGGAGCTGGCGAGCGCTGCAATGCACCACACTTTGCCAACCCGCGATCATACATGCCTCGGAGTATACGAACGTGCCACGTCCTGCCCCAGAACGCCCACACTGTGCCCATTACACGCCCCTTCATGTTAGGCGCAACCGAAAGTGGCGAAGGCTGCGCCTAACATCGCATCCCTGCGTCCGACAGGGGATTCGAGCCGGTGAGGCGCAGAATACGCCAGAAATCGGGCGCAAATCCCGATCATACATGTCGCCCATAATGTTTGTAATAAACTTACAAAACCTACAAATGTTTAATCCTCTCCACATTCTTGGTGTTACAGTGTGTGCTGCAGTCCGACACCGAGTCCATGGTCATATGCATTTCCCAGCCTCTATGGTGAGCCATACTACAACCCGGCTATCAGTCCAGGGTCATACTTGCTCCCATCCTCGCTTCCCCAATGTGCCACTTACCTATCCAGAGCTCCCTGCCGTTGCTCCCTCCACCTTTAAGGGGCGCCCACCCGCTGGCTCTCTGATTTAAAGGGCCCGCCACCAAACTTTCAGCAATCATACTGGTCCATTGGCTACCTGTGCTCCAGCTATTGGTGTCTGTCCCGTGCGTTGCTGTGCCCTCATGTTACCGGCCTTCCACTATGTTCCTGACCCTGCCTTTTCTGCCACCTGCCCTGACCTTATAACTGAACCTGATTATGCCTCTTCCTCACCTCAAGGGCCTACATCCGGAGTAGTAACCTGGAGGTTCCCTGTAGCGAAGTCCAACCTTCCTTATGGCAGGCTCTGCTGGATACCGGAGGGCTCCTTAGTTTCTGCTCCCTGGATTAGGTTACGCCAACTCCCGACGGATCCATTTCCTGTCTCCAGAGAGGCTGACCGTTACACTTGAGAGTAAGCAAGTCTAAAATAACTTGACTTTTACTGGGGTCCATGTGCAAATCCTCAGAAGAAATGATGTACCTTTAAACTGAATCTCTTTTTTCTAAAATTAACACTTTGCCTTTGTATTTACTGCTTCTCTTAGATAATTCCACACCAAGTTCTAAAGGCTTCCAGAAAATAATAATATGTAGTTTAAATAGTTCACTACAAACCAGTTTAGAAGGTTCTGAAAGACATCAATGATAAAATATTGAAATGTAAGGCTATGTCTACATGGCAACTGTAAAATACCGTTGTTTTTTACCACATGTTTTTGTGATCAGTTTGTCGATTTTGGCCGGCCCATTACATTGAAAAGTACTATAATCCGCCGTTTTCTGATGGATTATAGAACATGTTCTAAGTTTTTTGAATGGCTTTCTGATTTAAAATCCGATCTCAGAAAATCTGAGCTGTGTAGACTACAGTTCTGATTTTCTATTGAGGTCTATGGGCACTGGTTTATGGGAGTCAGATTTTTGCGGACTCTAAATACTGAATCCACTTAAAAATTAGATCATAAACCAGTGCCGTGTAGACGTAACCTACTGTGGCATTGTATGACAGATTCAAAAAAGTTATAACAGAAAGCTGTATGTATGAGCATAAGATTGATGGCCACTAGAGATTGTAACGGACCTAGGTAGTGGATCCACTGGGCCGCCACAAGCGATGGTAATAGCCGTACCAGGGAGCGGAGTCTAAGTGGGTCCCGGTTTCCACCAGAGCCCGCCGCAAAAAGGGATGGACTTGCTGAGGCGGGATTCCACCAGGTCGCTACCCATGATACCAGGGGCGTAACTACCGGGGTAGCAGTTGCTCCGGGGCCCATGCGCTCAGGGGGGCCCGCGGCCCGGGGCAGCTGCTACCGCGTCCGCTACCCCGGTAATGCCGCTCCTGGGCCCGCCGGCAGTGAACTTAACAGTTCACTGCGGCAGGCGGGGAGCTGGGGGGCCCGGTGCATGTTGCCTCTGAATGCCAGGGCCCTCCGGCCTGAGCGTTCAGAGGCAGCGCTGCCCGGAGGTAGCAGAACGGAGCGCTGATCGCTCCGCTCTGCTACTTCCCCTGCTGGCCCTCTGTGATCACGTGGGCATGCGCAGTGACGTCACATCACCACACCGCCTGTGCTGAGCACAGAGGCTGCAGAGAGACTGAAGCACGGCGCATCGGGGGAGCGTGGACCGAGGTAAGTAAACTATTTCTTATTTTACCTGCCCCTAAGCCTGCCGGTATACCCCCTAGCCTGCCTATACACCCCCTAAGCCGCCTGTATACCCCCTAAGCCTGCCTATACACCCCCTAAGCCTGCCGTATACCCCCTAAGCCTGCCGTATACCCCCTACGCCTGCCGTATACCCCCTAAGCCGCCTGTATACCCTCTTAGCCTGCATTTTTCCCCATAGCTACCTGTATACCCCCTAAGCCGCCTGTATACCCCTAAGCCTGCCGTATAACTCCTAAGCCCCCTGTATACCCCCTAAGCCGCCTGTATACCCCCTAAGCCTGCCGTATACCCCCTAAGCCGCCTGTATACCCCCTAAGCCGCCTGTATACCCCCTAAGCCGGCCGTATACCCCCTAAGCCTGCCTGTATACCCCCTAAGCCTGCCGTATACCCCCTAAGCCTGCCGTATACCCCCTAAGCCTGCCGTATACCCCCCAAGCCTGCCGTATACCCCCTAAGCCTGCCATATACCCCATAAGCCTGCCTGTATACCCCCTAAGCCTGCCATATACCTGCTAAGCCTGCCGTATACCCGCTAAGCCTGCCGTATACCCCCTAAGCTGCCTGTATACCCCCCTAAGCTTGCCTTTATACCCCCCTAAGCTTGCCTTTATACCCCCCTCGCTTGCCGTTATAGGCCCCTTGCCTGCCTTTATAGCCCCCTATCCTGCCTTTATAGCCCCCTAGCCTGCCTGCATAGCCCCCAGCCTGCCTGCATAGCCCCCTAAAGGCTGCCTATATAGCTCTAAGTCTGCCTGCCTGAATATCCCTATAGCTACCGTGAAGCCTGTCTGCCTATATAGCCCCCTAAAGCTTGCCTACCTATATGGCCCCTATAGCCCACCTAACCCCTGTCTACCTGTATGGCTCCCTATAGCTACCTAAACCCTGCCTGCCTAAATGGACCCCATATAGCCAGGGGGGCAGGTGCTGGAAAAGTCAGGATTCTAAGATATTTGTGTCTAAATCTGCAGGGACAAGTGGTCGGGAGATGTCATCATGATGGCGGACTGGACCGGATGCAGAACAAAAGAGAAAGTCAACGACTGGTCAGAGAAACGTCACCTGTGAGTCACAAGATGTAACTGTACTGTAATCACTTATATGTCTGCAGAGCCTGTGTACACTGCTATCTACCACTATATGGTCACTGTATGGTGGTTATATACAGTCTGCAGAGCCTGTGTACACTGGTGTCTACCACTATATGGTCACTGTATGGAGGTAATATACAGTCTGCAGAGCCTGTGTACACTAGTATATACCACTATATGGTCACTATATGGCGGTACTATTGGTCTTTGTGTACTGATCAGTAATAGTGTAGGGGTATTATTCAGTCACTACGTGTAATTTGTGGTCATGTTCTGGCGGTATAATCCGGTCCATATGTAGTAGTGTTATTGGTAATGTTGGTTTTGGTATAGTGGATTTGTTTGGTAGCAATATAATAGTGAGATGTAGGGTGAGGTATTTACCCCTTGTATTATCTATATTATCTAACAGCATGTCCTGGTACATGGTCGTGGTCAGGGAGGTAGGCGAGTGGGTGGTAGGGGGCCCCATCCAAAAGTTTGCTTTGGGGCCCTGGCTTCTCTAGTTACGCCCCTGCTTGAAACGACTTGCTTGCAGTGGTAGCCGAGGTGCAACGCAGGTCCAAATCGACAGGCAAACTCGTAGTCGGAGACGGGCTGAGAGGTCAGGGCAGGCGGCAAAGGTTCGTGGTCGGGAAGCGTAAGCCTAAGGGACTGGTACATGGAAATGGAAACCGGAATGTAACAAAGGCTTCCTCGCATAGGTAAAGGCACTATGGAATTGGCGAGGGCCAGGAAGAGGTGGAGCGTTAATATAGGGTCAGCGGCAGGTGCTTCCAATTACCGGTGTGCTGGCCCTTTAAATTCGACAGAGGGGGCGTGCGCACCAGCCGGGAACAGAGACAGGACCGCGGTCAGGTGAGGAAGGGCGCCTGCGGGAGCGGGTGCGCTCACGGATCGCAGCGCCACCCGCACCAGGCGCAGACTGCGCTGCAGGGGAATGAGTGCGCCCGCAGCCCGGACCACGGGCTGCGGTGCCACTCGTAACAGAGATTAAGATTAGTAAAGATCTAAACTGACAACACTCTTGAATAAGTAAAAGAAAGTAATGATTCTTGACAATTTTTTGATAAGGTCTTGCAGGGTAAATCGAATGGCATATAAATGTCTTGACAAAGATCTCCTATACAGCACATATTCATCAAGTTTTGACTCAGAAAGAGCATAGATGCACCTAACAAGTATAGATACAGTGGGCTTAAATTTTAAAGGACTATTATAAGAAAAAGGCATGTTGGTCTAAGTGTAGAGGAATTTGTGTGGGATAATATGATTCTACCTACCGGGGGCATATTTATACAAGAGTGGCCATATATATCTACCTACCTACTAGGGGCTTATATATATACACCTATTGGGGGTCTCTGCACCTTCCTACAAGGGCCCTATATACAGGGGGGCTTATATAACTACATACTAGGGACCTATTTTCCTACTTATTTGAGAGGCCTATATACCAAGATACCTAGCTATTGGGGGATCTATAAGTCTACCTACCTACCTACATACTATATTGGGGGATTTAACTACCTCCTATACTGCTGTACAAAAGACTAAAACCTGGTGTACAAATAGGAGCCCCATAGCCGTTTGGGGGCACTCTTATTGTTAGAGGCACAAAGGGGGCATTATTACCATTTGGGGCGCTATAGATGAGGAGTTTATACAGAGATAGGAATTGGTAGGGAAGTGTTGGAAAAGTGAGGAGTCTAAGGTATTTGTTTTGTAAATTCTACAATGAATGTGGCAGGAAGAAATCGTAATGGCAGTCTGGTACAGAAGAAAAAGGGACAGAGAACACCTCTTAAAATCAAACAACAACAATATATACGTCTTTTGTGAGTCAACGGATGGAGCTTTATTTATATGTATACACTTATATGTGTGCAGAGCCTGTATGGCGATAATATTGGTTGAAGTATAATGGTTCATATTCAGTTGTTACGGTTGGAGATAGTGGATCCTCTGGACCGCCGCAAGCGATGGCGTATGCCACGCCAGGGAGCGGAATCTAAATAGGGCCCGGTTTTCACCAGAGCCCACTGCAAAGCGGGCTGAACTTGCTGCGGCGGGAGTCTACCAGGTTGCTACCCCTGACGTGACTTGCTTGCGGAGGCAGCCGAGGTGTAGCGTGGTGCAGAATCGTCAGGTAGGCTCGTAGTCGGGGACAGGCAGGAGGTCAGGACAGGCAGCTATGGTTCGTGGTTGTGCACAAGCAGAAGGTCAGGGCAGGCGGCAAGATGCGTGGTCGAGGAACGGAAGCAAATGGTACGATACACGATAAATCAGAACAAGGCTTGGAACGCTTTCTCTATAGGCTAAATGGCACTAAAGATCTGGCAACAAGACTCAGGAAGGGGCAGGCTTAAATAAGGGCAGTGACCGGTGCACTGGCCCTTTAAATTTCACAGAGCCGGCGCGCGCGCGCACCCTAGAGAGCGGGGACACGTGCGCCAGGAGACTGGAGCTGCAGCAGGAGGGCACCCGGGTAAGTAGGATGGGACCCGGCCGGCAGGGCGCGACGACCACGGGTGTTCCGGTGACCCGGGACGGGGGTCGCAGGCCCACCCGTGACCGTACCCCCCCCCTTCAGCCTCCCCCTCTTTCTGGCCTGAAGGAACTTCTGAATGATGTTACGGTCCAGAATATTGTCCTCTGGCTCCCAGGACCTCTCTTCGGGCCCGAACCCCTTCCAGTCAATGAGAAAAAAACGCTTCCCCCTGACTGTCTTCACATCTAGAATCTCCTTTACCGTAAAGACATCAGTGGCATCGGCCTCAGGAGTGGGAGGAGTAAGTACCCGAGAGAAGCGATTTAGGATGACCGGTTTTAGAAGAGACATGGAAGGAGTTCGGGACCCTCATAGTGGGAGGAAGGCGGAGCTTGTATGCCACTGGATTAATGCGCTTAAACACCTCGAATGGACCAAGGAACCGGGGACCCAGCTTATAGCTGGGAACCTTGAAATGTATATATTTAGCCGACAACCACACCTTGTCACCCGGAGAGAAGATCGGCGGGGGTCTTCGCTTTTTGTCAGCTTGTGCCTTGGTGCGGGCGGAAGCCTGGAGTAGAGAATGGTGCATCTGCTTCCAGATAGCTGTCAGGTCCTGGACCAGCTCCTCCACAGCAGGGACCTCAGAGAGCACAGAAAGGGGGAGGGGTGGGCGGGGATGTCGCCCGTAGACAATAAAGAACGGAGCAGCTCCAGCAGACTCCGAGTCCAATGAGTTATAGGAAAACTCGGCCCAGGGCAACAAGCTGGACCAATCATCCTGGCACGCGGAGACAAAGTGGCGCAGGTAGCAGCCTAGGGTCTGGTTCACTCTCTCTACCTGCCCATTGGACTGGGGGTGGTAGGCCGAAGAAAAGTCCAGTTTCACTTGTAGTTGGTTGCAGAGGGAGCACCAGACTCTGGAGACAAATTGGACACCTGGGCCGACACTATGTGCCGAGGAAGCCTATGCAGCCGAAAAATATGTAGAAAAAATAGACTGGCAAGGCGAGGGGCTGAGGGTAAACCCAGCAGAGGAATAAAGTGAGACATTTTTGAAAAATGGTCTGTAACCACCCAGATCACGGTGTTGCCAGAGGAAGGAGGGAGACCCGTGATAAAATCCATGGCCACATGGGTCCAAGGACAGCTGGGTATTGGTAGAGGAAGGAGCAGGCCTGCCGGTTTGAAACGAGGGGACTTGTTTCGAGCACAGGAAGCGCAGGACTCCACGAACTCACGAACATCCTGGACTAAACCCGGCCACCAGTAAAACCGAGAGATGAGGGAGCAGGAACTCTGCACTCCTTGGTGCCCCGCCATACGGGAGCAATGCCCCCATGATAGTATCTTCTTCCGAAGAGCTGCGCGAACGTATCTCATGCCGGGAGAAATGCGTTGTAGGTCTACCGGCATGGCAGAGATGAGCCGTTTTGGAGGGATAATGTGCCGTGGAGTGGACTCGTCCCCAGTCACATCCGAAGCACGGGAGAGAGTGTCGGCGTTGACATTCCGTTCCGCAGGGCAAAAATGAATGCGAAAATTAAATCGGGAAAATAAGAGGGACCAATGAGCCTGGAGTGGATTTAAGCGTTGAGCAGTCTGGAGATATAACAGGTTTTTATGGTTGGTATAAATGCTAACTGGGTGACGAGCCCCCTCCAAGAGATACCGCCACTCCTCCAGAGCCAGTTTGATGGCGAGTAACTCCCGTTCGCCGATAGAGTAATTCCTTTCTGCAGAGGAAAAACTTTTAGAGATAAAACCGCAAGTAAGGGTCTTGCCTTTGGGCCCTTTCTGGGAGAGTGCGGCCCCGGCCCCCACCGAGGAGGCTTCAACCTCGAGGAAAAATGGTTTCTCTGTATCTGGCCAGGAGAGCACAGGTGCAGAGGTGAAGGCAGACTTTAACTTGGTGAAGGCTTCTTCTGCCGCTGGTGGCCAGAGCTTTGGATTGGCGTTCTTCTTGGTCAATGCCACTATGGGAGATACCAGCGAGGAGAAATGTGGTATAAATTGCCTGTAATAGTTGGCGAACCCCAGGAATCTTTGTATGGCTCGGAGACCCACGGGGCGCGGCCACTGTAGGACGGCAGACAACTTAGCGGGGTCCATCTGCAGGCCCCTGTCGGAAATTATGTAGCCGAGGAATGGTAGGCTCTGCTGATGGAACAGGCACTTCTCGAGCTTGGCATAGAGGCGGTTGGCCCTTAGACGTCTGAGGACCTGTCGTACGTGAACTTGATGGGACTCAAGGTCGGGGGAGAACACCAGAATGTCGTCTAGGTAGACAACCACGCACGTGTACAGGAGGTCCCGGAAGATGTCATTGACAAATTCTTGAAAGACGGCCGGGGCATTGCAGAGCCCGAAGGGCATGACCAGGTACTCGAAGTGAACTTCGCGAGTGTGGAAGGCGGTCTTCCATTCATCGCCCTCACTTATCCGTATGAGGTTATAAGCCCCTCGCAGGTCCAGTTTAGTAAAGATCTTGGTTCCTCGTAGCCGGTCAAAAAGCTCCGTGATCAGGGGCAGAGGATAGCGGTTCTTTACCGTGATCTTGTTGAGGCCTCGATAGTCTATGCAAGGACGTAGGGTACCGTCCTTCTTAGCCACGAAAAAGAACCCGGCCCCAGCTGGAGAGGAGGACTTGCGAATGAACCCCTTCTGGAGATTCTCCTTGATATAGGTAGACATAGCCAAGGTCTCAGGTACCGACAGGGGGTAAACCCTGCCCCGTGGAGGAGACGTCCTGGGCAGAAGATCAATAGGACAGTCATATGGGCGATGGGGCAGCAAAGTCTCAGCTTGCTTCTCGGAGAAGACGTCTGCAAAGGCTTGATATGGTGCTGGAAGGCCCGTCAGAGGTTTAGACGACACTGGAGAAGCGGTAAGCACCGGGTGAGCTGCCACCAAACAGCGAGACTGACACTCCGAACCCCAACTCAGGACTTCGCCCGTCTGCCAGTCGAGCACTGGAGCATGGCGCTGTAGCCACGGGAGGCCCAGGAGAATGGACGAGGAAGAACGGGGTAGTACGGAAAACGCAAGTCTCTCCATGTGCAGAACCCCTACTTGTAGGACCAGAGGCTCAGTGCGGAACCAAATGGGATCCTTGAAAATATCTCCACTGACTGAGGAGATGAGTAGGGGCTTCTCCAGGCGGATCACAGGGAGATTATGCTGAGACACCAGGGCAGCATCCAAAAAATTTCCAGATGACCCAGAGTCCAGGAAGGCAGCAACGTAAAACTGGGAACCAGACCCAGTGCCGACGATCACGGGCATGGTCAGGCGAGGAGAGGGCTTGCTCTCACCTAGGGACGCCTCACCTACGTACCCTATGTGCGCCCATTTCCCGGACGCTGAGGGAGCAGTGGGCAGGATCTGCGGAAATGGTCTGAACTGCCACAGTACAGACAAAGATTCTCCTCACGTCTTCTGGTTAGCTCCAGCGCAGACAGGTGGGCTCTATCCACTTCCATGGCCTCCTCGGCAGCAGGCGGAGAGGGCAACTGTGGCGGCCTTTGAAATACTGGAGCCAGACGAGGGAGATGGCGGGGCATAGCCTATTCTCGTTCTTCCCGGAGTTCCTCCTGACGTTCCGAGAAACAGATGTCAATCCGAGTGGCCAGGGAGATAAGGTCACTCAAGGAAGACGGGAGGTCCCGGGCAGACAGGGCATCCTTGATGCGGCTGGAGAGGCCCTTCTTGAAGGTGGCAGTCTGCTTCATTCCAAGATAACTCGGAAGCCAAAGTTCGGAAACGTACGGCATAGTCGCCTACAGATGAGTCCCCTTGGCGCAGGTTTAGCAAGGCAGTCTCGGCAGAAGAAGCCCGGGCAGGTTCCTCGAAAACACTCCTGAACTTGGTGAGGAATGTAGCAAGGTTGGCCGTGATCGGGTCGTCCCTGTCCCAGAGGGGGGTAGCCCAGGCCAGGGCTTTCCCGGAGAGAAGGCTGAGCACGAACGCCACCTTTGACTGTTCGGTAGGAAATTGGTTGCCCATCAATTCGATATGCAGGGAGCATTGGGTGATAAAGCCCCTGCAAGCCTTGGAGTCCCCATCGAACTTGGACGGCATAGACAGACGGAGCCGTGGTGCAGCAGTTGGAGCCGGAACCGAAGGAGCAGCGGCGGCCACGGGAGCGGGTTGCTGCTGCTGAGCGGCCAGGAACTGCTGCATCATGGCGGAAAGATGGCTGAGTTTCTGGGCTTGCTGGGCGATCTGTTGCGACTGCGGAGCCACAATGGTGGTGAGGTCAGCGTCGGGCGGCAGAGGCACCTTGGCGGGATCCATGGCTGGATCTTACTGTCATGGTCGGAGATAGTGGATCCTCTGGATCAGGGCAAGCGCTGGCGTAAGCCACGCCAGGGAGCGGAATCTAAGTAGGTCCCAGTTCCTACCAGAGCCTGCCGCAAAACTGGATGGACTTGCTGCGGCGGGAGTCTACCAGGTCGCTACCCCTGACGTGACTTCCTTGCGGAGGCAGCCGAGGTGTAGCGTGGGGCAGAATCGTCAGGCAGGCTCGTAGTCGGGGACAGGCAGGAGGTCAGGACAGGCGGCTATGGTTCGTGGTCGTGGACAGGCAGAATGTCAGGGCAGGCGGCAAGATGCGTGGTCGAGGAACGGAAGCAAATCAGAACAAGGCTTTTAACGCTTTCTCTATAGGCTAAATGGCACTAAAGATCCGGCAACAAGACTCGGGAAGGGGCAGGCTTAAATAAGGGCAGTGACCGGCAATACCCAATTACCGGTGCACTGGCCCTTTAAATTTCACATAGACGGCGCCCGCGCGCCCTAGAGAGCGGGGACGCGTGCGCTGGGAGACTGGAGCTGCAGCAGGAGCGTGGCCGGGTAAGTAGGAGGGGACCCGGCCGGCAGGGTGAGCGTGCCCACCGCCCGACATGCGGGCGGCGGTGCCGCTCGTGCGGGGACCACGGGTGTGCCTGCGACCCGGGACGGGGGTCGCAGGCCCACCCGTGACATCAGTAATGGTATGGTGTATTATTCAGCCGCTATGTTGTAGTGATATGTGGTCATGGTGTGGCGGTATTATTTGGTCACTATGTGGTGATGATGTGAGGTCTTAGTGGGATTATTGGTAATACTAGCTTTGGGATTCTGGTTTTGTGAAGCAGTGTTATTTTGTAGTTGTCTTATTATTTTATGTAGTACCTTGTGTTATAGCTTTTTGTATATTAAGGCACTGGGTGACAGTGATGCAATGTGTCGCGGCAATGGTGCAACATGTTAAGGGAGGAGAGAAATTTTTTCACCTTGCCCTGAATACAGTTTAGCCTAGGAATGGCATTGAACATATTAAGGGAGAAATGATAGTTCCTTGGTGTGCAGTCTGTGATAAATGAGAGCATAGGGCACAGTCTGCATTAAATGGTTGACTATGGGGAGCAGTTGGTGTGGGCGGAAGTTTGTATAACAGAGGGTGACTGGGGAAGCAATCTGTGTTGGAGTAAGGCATGAAAATCAGTAGGGGGTAGTTTGTAATAGAAGGAGAGCAATTTGGGAGGAAGGATTCATGCTCAGCAGCCTGTCTGAGAGGGTGACCAGAGGGAGCAGTGTATGTGAGATAGGAACATAGTTGTCACATTTTCGATAGCTAGTAGTGGACCCACTGTGCCACTACAGTGCTTACTCCGAGGGGACATGACTAAGCGGCCATCACATATCTTCACAGAGCCTTTGATTGTAAGGTTGACTTACCCAGATGACCGCCAGGTGCGACCACAGGCCAGAAGCAACTGTAGCACCTCACTGACAGGCAAAGATAAAGGTCTAAGGACAAAACAAGATGGTATCCAAACAAGAAACACAGAACGGACATAAGACAGAGGCCAAACATGATACAAATAGACATAAGACGGATGCCAACAGATAGAGACAGAGGTCAGAGAGAAGACAGCAATAAACAGAGCGGAAAGGACTGGAACAAGACTAGGGGCGACCTGTATGAATGGGACTGCACCAGTTTTCTAGTGTACTTTGGGCTAAAAAGAATATGTGAACAGGTGCACTCCAAACATTGGAGCGATAAGTGCCTTTGTAATGCATAAAATACACTTTTTAATGCACCAAAGTTTTGGGGCATTCTGGGGGCATGTCACACCAAATTCATAGAAGTAGACACATTTATGATTCTTTGATGCCAAATCTAGGTGCATAACAGTTAGAACAGCCAGACCAAGTTAAAAGTAGTGCCTGAGCCAGACTTGTCATATTGGCACTAGACTGCACCTGTATGTATGAACTGTAGGAGAACAGGTTCATACATTCTAGCACATTCTCCAATGCCATAAAGCGTTTTAACACTGGCCTGTCAGCACCAGGATTCATACATATCGCCCTAGGAGCACAGGCAGAGCAACAAAGAATACAAGGTAAAACCAGGGGCAAGCTAGAGAAACCAACAGAGACAGCAGCAGGGATACAAGCTTTAAAGGGCGAAACATCAGCAGATACACAGATATAGCAAGAAACATAAGCATGAACTAGGAGACCAAAAAAACACACTGTTTGGCTATGCACATCTAAAAACATTTTTTGAAAAAAATAAGTATAGGTGCACACTGGTGAGGCAATAACATACATCTATTCCAAATGTCAGCAGCACACTATCAACCAAGAAAACATCTAAGGCATATAGGAATTTTTTGAAAAATGCATTACTGCTAAGGATATATGAAAATTTGGGGTTCTAAGTTCACAGTTTTGATCAAAAGTGTTTAAGCTCACCTCCCAATTGCGTCAAGGGGACCCCAGCCTTAGATGTTTTCTTGGTTGATAGTGTGCCGCTGACATTTGGAATAGATGTATGTTATTGCCTCACCAGTGTGCACCTATACTTATTTTTTTCAAAAAATGTTTTTGGATGTACATAGCCAGTGTGTTTTTTTAGTCTGTATGAGGAGTGGCTGCCTCATTGGCTTTTTGCACTCCGCCCATCTCCATAGGTTTTAAATCAGTGCAGGATATTCAGTAGCTAGTGCTTTTCACTCCCTAAGGTGTTGAAGTCTGAACAAGCTCCAAAAGAGGTAACGTTTTAGTGTTAGGACTCACCTGTGCTGGGGTCCCCTTGACGCAATTGGGAGGTGAGCTTAAACACTTTTGATCAAAACTGTGAACTAAGAACCTCAAATATGCATATATCCTTAGCAGTAATGCATTTTTCAAAAAATTACTATATGCCTTTGATGTTTTCTTGGTTGATAGTGTGCCGCTGACCTTTGGAATAGATGAACTAGGAGACCGGACATGGACAAGACAGAATATAGAATGACCAAAGCCAGGTTAACGCCAGGACTCAGGTCCAGAGGTGTGGGAGAGACTGCTTGATAAAGCCCAAGCTGAAGGGTGATTGGCTAGGGAAGCTACACCCAGCTTTACCTGCACAGGAATAAATAGCAGCAGGATAGGGCCGTGCCTCTTCTAGGAGCCAGGAGGATCACAGGAGGCCACATAGTACAAACAGCAAGTACAAACAAAGGAAAAGTCGCATGGCAAACACAAGGTGAGGTCGCAAGCCTCCGTACAAACAGCGGCCGTGACAATAGTGAGTCTGTGTGAGGGAAGCAGTCTGTGTAATAGCGTGGGGGCATGGGGATCAGTGATTATGCCATCAGAAGGCTGCAAAAAGGGTTTGACAGGCTTCACACTACCTACTTCATGGGGGATGTACCTACCTAATACATGGGGGCACAAACAAAGTGTAAAGCTGGAGGGGGGGGGGGGCAAAAATTGGCCCTGTAACCATCTAGGGGCACATTTACTGTTGGGGGTTACTGTTACTGTGTGGGGCATTAAGGTGCTCATTATTACTATTTAGGGTAATATGAATGGGTAGTTTTTATGTTATTCTCTTTAAATGTATTCTTCAAGGTGCACTTTGTGGAAGCTCTTAATAAAAACATATTTAAAAAAAATTTATTCTTCAAAGCATCACAATTTGCAACAAAATTGCAAAAATACGTAAAATATGCAAGATTAAAACATTGATCCGGGAATCTAAAATGTGTCATCATGCTTTGAAACCAGATAGTTAAATATTGCCTTTTAACAGACAACTGTGTTAAGTCTGGTGAGCCACAATCCACTGGAACTCTTAGGTTTACAAAGGTTAATAGATTTCAGCAACGATGCCATGATATATTGGGAATTGAATACAAGACAGCAATTGCTGTTAGAGGAAACAGAGGAGTGTGGAAGTGGTGAGCTGCACTTCTGATTTGTGGGTGATGAATGGAAAAAACTATCTGAATGCTTCTATGGTTAAGATCTGTGGGCAAGGGGTCAATGGAGAATGTGTTAGATACAATCTGAGATGATAAATCACATGCAGAACTTCAAATCCCTTTTGGTTAAACCCACAGATATGCCCGATTGTGGAAAGAAAGCAAAATTCCACCTAAAAATAGCAATTCTTTCTTTACTAGTTTATCATGGCCCTATAATGTGGTCATATAAAGCAAATCAGTAAAGCATTTGACTTTTTTAAGATATATGAGATTAAACCATGGCAAATGCCCTATAACAGGATTGTATATGCAGTTTCTATCTCATTGTATATTCTGAAAGTTCTTTTTATGCGGTGTATAAAGTGTGTTCGCACAATTAGCAATCTTTTTTAATATTTTATATCCTGGATGGACATGACATGGCTTGTTAGCTTCTTAGATATGGCTGCTGACCACCCACCTATATGAAAAACAAGAGTGCAGGAATTAAGTTGAATAATGCTAGCTTCCTGATACTATCCTACGATGTATTTGTGGCTCTTTTGCCACACTTCTCAAGTCTGAGATTGGCCCAGCCCAGGAAATCTGCTGTTGTTTTTATGCTCACCTTAGGACACTATTTCTGGCATATTTGTATGTTTAGTGATTTGCTTAAATATGTGTATGGCCATTGTTGTGGGTGGTACACCCAGTGATTAAATTGTGAGAACTCATTCACCATCGGCAAAGCGACCTTAGTTCAGATGGGAACCTACAGTATATAGAATTGCCTCTTTAAGAGCCTAGATCAATCCTCTGTAATTTTCAGGGTATGTGGATCATGGTTACATTCTGTTCAGATTCAAAATAGCCTTAAATGGATTGGTTACGTACAGAACCAAATGGAACCCCCCTACTCACTATGCATACAATCCATAAAAGACAAAAATGGTCAGCACCTCCAAACAATGTACAAACTGTCAGATCCCTGTGTCAGTGGCTTATCACTAAGTGAAAAAAAGAAAGTTAATTGACTTTTATCTAATGTGTATGGCATACTTGCAAACTCTCCATGAGTGTCTCAGGAACGAGGGGGAACCCAACGATGCCCAGAATGGTTTCCAAGCTACTTGGTCTTTGTCTCAGGACAGTAAGTCTCTCAACTACATTTTTGGCCTAGAGAGACCAAGATCTTTGAGAAATGTATGACATATCCAGTGGATTTAATTTAAATGTCTAAGGTGAGAATACCCTTTAACGGTTGTCATATGGTAGGTAATTAGTCCTATTAAGGATTTTGAATTGCTTCAAGTTGGGTCTCTTCATAAATAGTTACATATGTTATCATGTAACCATTATACAAGAGCCAAATAATATCACCACTTCATGACCACATATTAATACCAAGTAGTGTCTGATGATGCTACCATACAGTTAATGAATGTACAACTGTACCATTATTACATAGTTAGTACGGTTGAAAAAAGACACGTGTCCATCAAGTTCAACCAAGGGTGGGGAGAGAGTGGGTGAAGGGAGAGAGACAAGGACATTAAGCACAGTCTCACCACTGGTTAATGCCCTGGAACCCACAAGGCAAGAACCAATCTGCTCCAGTGGAGACTCTATCTTTGACCCCAGAGCCTCCAGCAGGCAGGATCCAGAATTTTACATAGCTACGTGCGCATTAATATTCTTTAGATCCAGGTAGGTATCTAAGCCTTTCTTGAAACTCTCTACAGTTCCTGCTGTGACCAGCTCCTCAGGCAGGCTATTCCACAGATTCACAGTTCTCACAGTGAAGAACGCTCTTCTCCTCTGAAGATTGAATCCTTTTTTCTCTACAAAGACCAATATTACCACCATACAGTGAATATAAAGAGGTAGACACCAATAGAATTCAGGCGCTCTGTAGACCTAGTAAGTGATTACAATAAGGTCACATTAACTCAATGATGAGGTCTTCTCTGACTGAAATCATTCACTTATCTGTTTTTCTTCATTTGGTTCAGATAGATGATTTTAGTGACAACTGTAGAGTCTACTGAGTAGACATCACTGGTCTCTTACTTCTGCAGTCACACCAATAGCAAAATACCAGTAGCAAAACAATCCCCCATCCCTCTATAATGCCCATCTGCTACTATTACTAATAATGTGCAACAGTGTCCCATATTCCTTCATTACTGTACTTATAATGCTATATAATAAAAAAATACTATAATTCAGATATATTAGTGTCTGAGATCAGGGGCTTAGCTACAGAAGAGTACAACTTTAAAATGAACCCTGGACCAAACTGTAGAGTTAAATGGGTGTTCCTGTATCACACACTGATGGTATATTGATAGGCTATGCCATTAATGTGTGATAGGTGCAGGTTCTACCTCTTCCCAGAAAGTCTCTGTTCAGGACAGAGAATAGATTGTGCTTTTGCGCAGGGCAGTCTTAACAGCCTTATGGACCCTTTGGCATAGCAGTGCATTGGGTCCTGCCCAATTATATGACATCACACTGGGCCATGCCTCTAACCACTCCCTAAGCACACCCATGTCATCACGCCACCTATGTCAGAACACCCTTTTGACAACTTGTAGGCAACCTACAAAACTAACTGGCAGGACAGGGAGACAATGGCTTCCTTCTCCAGCATGGTTCTTAACTGTTTGCACGTCCTAAGAACAAACAAGCAGTTAAATAAGAACAGCCAATCAAGGGATCCGTTATGTTCCCTGGATTCTTGGAACATACATATATCATCTTGGGCCCCCAAGTTTGTGGGGACCCTGAGCACTGCCTAGTGTGTCCAGTGGAAAAGATGGCCCTGCTTGTGCACTACTCTCCATTCTATGGGAGTTCCAAGTAAAGCTGAAACACACTACTAAGCTGTGTTCGACTGTACTCGGAATACCCATAGAACAGAATGGAGAGTAATGTGCAAATGCAACTTACTCTATATTCTAAACAAAGACTATCAGGGAACCATTTTCAAGATTGGTGCGGGTCCTTTAGGTACTTTAATGGCGTATTCTATCAACATGCAATGAATGTGTAAGATGCGAACACCCCTTTAATTCTGACCTCCAAAATAAATTCAGTTCTCAGACCAAACACCTTAAATAAATATAGACCACAGATGCATCATCTACATAAATTCTGACCTCAGATATGACTAAAAATCTCCCCTCTCTGACATAGACTGCTGCTTATGCTCCCCTCACCCCTAATGACTGCTGCTCAATTCCCTTCTTTCCCATCATGCTTTCTCCTGTTACCTTTCACCACAGTAGCATTCTGCCTCCTCTATGATGGACCTACAAAAACTTTGGTGAAATCTTTCCAAGGATCTCTGCAGTCTTTCCATGATTTGAACAAATATGACAAACTTATTGCAACTGAAATAGAAGCATATTGCAAATAATATGTTGCTCTTCTAATTTCCATAAATTCATGGTGGTTTATCTGCAATTTTTTGTGTGCAAATTACAGAAAAATGCAAGTTTGGCTGAAGTTTCAAAATTTGCTTGTAATCCAGGGCAAAGGCCCACCATTTGAATGCCTACTGGTGTTAAAGTGTTTGAGATTTCCATGCTAGGAGAACTAAGAGCTTTCTAGATTTGAACAATTAACCTCATAAATAAACCAAATTAACCAAATAAAATTTGAGAAAATAAGGGTATTGATAGTTGCCATAAAGGTAATTCCCTACCAACACTCTCAAATAATAAGAACAGACAAGTCACTATTGATGACTACAGTTTATCTATGGAAGATACTTGAACATTTGGGAAATAAATGAACAAAACACAAAGCTGGTGACCACAACTACTGTAGCAGATTAAAACCTAATTTAAACCTATACAAGATTCTATAGCAATATAAGATATACCATTTTGTTACCTGCTATTACAAATGCAATTAACATGTGGGTAAGAGCAACAGAAAACTTTAAGGAAATTTCACAGAAACGTTTACATTTTTAAGTCTAATTTTACAGTCAAATCTAAAAATATTATTGTTTTATTGTGTAGTCAATATATATTCATATAGTAAGATATAAATATAACTGTTGGTAAGCATTATGCAAAGGTGGGACAGGATAACTTTACTTATACATACTACACTTCTAATTTGTAACGCCATTGACATACATATTACCCGTAAGTGCTGATAGAAGTAAAATATTGCTTCTAACCTAATCTCAGATATAGCTATAACTCAATTTGGGGAAGACCAGCTGTGAGAGAATAGAGTGTGAATTAAGATCCATGTACTTATTTGTAGCATCTAATTAAATAACAAAATCTATATTATTCTTTATGTAGACTCCTGTAATTTAATAAATAATTTATCAGAATAACAAGAGCCGTAATGTGCAGACAAGCTGCAATATATAATAAATGCTGCTGCTTCATGAACAATCTGATATGAATACCTTACTTTCACTGATATATGTTTTCACCATTACTACAAGCTGCATATAATATAGTGTTACATAATCATTAATGTTGATAAAAGCCATCAAGACTAATCTATTGTATAATCCTACAGTGTTAAACCAGAAGAAGGCAAAAAGCCCTTTGAGGCAAATGCAAATTGAGGTAAAAATGTATTGCTAACAAATTTGACAATTATAAAAAAAAACTTAATCTAGCACTTATAACTTTTGTCTTATAGCCTTCAAGAAAGGCCTTCAGGCCCTTGTCAGGGAATTGCATTTACCTGTGAATTGTGGTCTGAATGATGAGTTTTAAACATATAGGCAAAGGTAAACAAAGAGTGTTACCAAATACATTGCTGTTCTGTTTTAGGGGCCCCCAGAGAAGATAAACAGAACAGGGAAAACAGACTGTGAGCCATGACACTAGGCCCCCCAAATCTGTTCCTGCCTACTTGCCTGCCCTACCCTATGTAGTCGGCAGCAACTGAACAACGGTCCCTATCGTAACTATGTAAACACACAGAATGGACAAGACAGACAATAGAAAAACGGGGAGTCGGACAAACTGGGTCAAAAACCCAGTGATGCAGTACAAAAACGTCAGACAGAAAGGAGAGTCAAAGGAGAAGCAATAGAAATCAGTAACTAAACAGACAATGTTAAAACACACCAGCTCTAGCAAAAACTATCACCAGCAGAGAACTCCAGGCAGGAGGGGTTTTAAATAGGAAGTCAGGGACCCAGTCCAGAGTGTGATTGGACCGGCTCCCTGACATCCATAACATGACCTAAGTGGTGCAGACAGGCGTCCATCAACACGTGTGCTGCCCAGTACAAAGTCAGCAGAGAACAGATGGGTGTGGCAGAAATCAATTAACACAAAGACATATTCAAATATGACCGTGTCTAGACAATGAATGCAAGAAACATGAACAGCACAGTCAAAAATCATGACCAAAGCGCAGCCTCTGCTGTACCTTACGGACCGAGGACCGTGCTGCGGCCTGAATAGGCTCGGTCATGACATTCTGATTTTGCTTTGTTCATGTAATAGAGAAGATTTTATCTACTGCTTGTGTACACAAGTTTCTCTAGGTTACCAACCACCTCTCTCTACCCTCAATATTTCAGCTGCCCTGTCCAACTATGGTGATGTTACACTCTGCTGTGTTATCTTCAGTACAGGAGCTTGTTTAAGTTACTGACAGGATTTAACCCATTTGAGCTCTGTAGCCTTGTGCACTACAATTTACAAACCTCCAGCATTCATCTCATTGTAACAGGCTCAACTAGGAATAGCAGAGATGATATACTAATAACTTCTATAGAGCTACCTACAACCTAGCCAGGACTTTTGAGTCTATAGCTAGCTGTGAAAAGCAGGCTTTGTGAAACAGCATGGTGAGAAAACGGATTTGATGAAATGTGGTTATTTGCAGTGATTGTTGCCCTATATTAACCAAAGATGAGGTGGCTGCGCATTGAAGTCTATTGAGTTTATAGGAGGAACCACACAAGTAGCATTGATTTCTATGGGATAGGCCTGATCTACTGTCATGACTCACTGACGAAAGGTGGTGGATCCGTTGAATTGCATGAAGGATTTAGCCTAGAACAGATCCCTGATTTTGACCCTTTAATACCTGTACAAATTACTGAAAAAAATAAAGACTAAAATGTAACCTTTAATATACCTGCTTAATAAAAGAGATAGATACAAGCTGTTTGAAATGTTCTTTAGGACAAAAACATATCTGATGTCATAAAAACAAAATTAGGGACAAGTATAAATATACTCATTTATCCTGGGATATGACCTTCTTCAATAGGAGACTCAATTTAAAGCTGTCCAAATCCATGGTAAAGTCCACAAATAAGAGGCAAACAGAATGTAGTGTCCCACTAAATAGCCACTAGAACTCTTCCATTAAAGGGGGAGTATATTAGCGGGTCGCACTGGGCCTTTAAATCATGAAGGACCACCATGTGCGCATACTAAAGAACAGCCACATCAGACAGTAAGAACTAGAATAGCCAACTTAGTGGCTTCAGAAGTAAGGAATCAAGCGGCACTAGATGGCGCAAAGGTAGGCATTTGCACCCGTGGCCACAGACACCATGGCAACACATTTTTATCTGAATAGCCAATAAAACATTGTTTACATTTTTACACAAAAAAACAAAAAAAACAACGTAAACCGCCAATACCTTCAGTCAAAGATAGAAAATCTAAAATATAACTTTTATTAAGATCCACATATAATAAAAAGGAATGCGAGGCTAGCATTCCCTAAAAAGTCCCTATTTACTACTCCCTACTCATGCTAGGAAGCAGAAAACGGGGTAACCGACTGAAAAAGGGAGACTGCGTAGGCCCTAACCTATTGAATCCCTACAAATCCCTAGACATACTACAAGCAAAAACCTATACACAACAAAAACACCAAGAAATTATACACAGTGAATTACGTGTAATAAATTCCACTCCCAAAATTATAAACAATACAAGCAAACAAAAAACAAATATCCCCATATACCTAACCAACGCATTTCCCCCACAAATAACGTGGGTTCATCAGGGGACAGTACAACAAAAATGACTGATAGCGCCAGATAACTTAGATAGAAAAGACAAGGCTTCCGATATCAAACGATAAACAGCAGATCCAAATAGATAGGAATGGATCCCGCTGGGACGCCGCTAAGCCGTCCAGGGAAAGAGATGCACCAATTTTAAATTTTTACAACATAATTTTTTATGAAAACTTGATGTAAATAATGTCAATTTAGATGCCATTAAAAATAACAGATGCAAAGTCATAGGCATGAAACAAAATTAAAGAAATCAGCACCCCTGGACAATGTTGATCCAGATGGTTAATTTTGTACAGTATAAACAACAAAAAAATTGTAAAGTAAATTATTTCAATTAATAGGATATAGTTTTTCTAGATCAACTAGAGCAACCCCACTGACAGACTAAGATCGAAGCATACTAATTATATCGAACCAGATTAGCTTCACTAAACAAAAGGTACATGTGCTGTGAAGACTGAAAAGCATGACTTTAACAGTAATCTAACTAGAGATAACAATCTCCTGCACTGTCAGAGTAACAGCTCTTTAGAAGTTGAATACACAAATCACTGCTGTAGAATCACCAACAGCCCGAGGAGACAGAGTAAGTGCAAAATTGTTAAAACTCAGTGAAACAGCCTAGTGAGAAAACCCCTTTAACCCAATGTGTCCTGTGATCTTCACAGTGCTTCTTATCTATTGCATGCCACAGCATCTCTGTTTGGAGTACTTTGCTGTCTGCAGAAATGCTGGGGCTGACAAGAAGCTGGAAGGGTTAAGTGTTAAGTCTCCAGATCCTTGTTTCTCTCTTTGAGCTTCTCTTATCTTATCAGTCCTCTCCGAGTTGTTTCTCCTGCCACATGGTCCCTTCTCTGCTCTATATAGGGGAGAAGGGACTGAGTGAGAGCAGTATAATGCCAGCTCCTCTTCTCCCTGTACACTGCCTAGCCATTACTCACGAGCCAAATATAGTAACACTGTGGGCGAGAGTAACAAATGATGAGCTTACTCAATGTTGAGGACAAAAATATAGAATCATAAACAAAAAAAATGTCATTTAGAACTTTATTGCTCCTTATTGGACTTTTATGGTGGTCTGAAGTCTTTGAGACATGGACTTCACTAAAGATAAATGGTATACTGCATCAAACTTGATGCATTTTTTAACAGCAGTTGACAGATCAACTTTGCAGGTTGAAGCCCTGTCATAAGCCAATTTTTAAAATTGCCACCATAAATTTTTCATCAAATTGAGATCTGTATTGTTTTATGGCTATTTTATAAATTTGATATGCCTTTCTTGTTGTGACACATTAACACTGTTTGCTCTGTGGTTAGATGCATTATCATCTGAAAAAAAGTCTTCATCATCACCAAACCTGTTTTCTATAGATGGAATCAGAAAATGTCCTATTTCTGTCAATCTGTTTTTCATTTAATTGGTATCTATTTTTTTTATTATTTTTAGTTTTTTTTATCCTAACACTATGACATCTTCCATGGTCTACCTGTATGTTTCCTTTTTATAACACCATACTGAATGGGAACAATCATATTTGCTACACTCACACTTGAGCTAGTTGTACAATCCTTGCCGTTCTTTTAATTGACAACTCTCTTGTAAAGGCCATGTTTTCAACCAAGTCCAGTCAGCACAGTAAGGTCTGTCTGCACTTTTTCTTTTAATTGCAGACTAACCAGCATTTTAGACTCTGGCAGGTATCTATACAATTACAAGGTGATTCTATTAATTTCCATTCTACATGACCTGGAAAATCATATGAAATATATGCCTTAATTTGAGTATTTCAGTTATTAATGTTCAGTTATTAAAGGGGTTGTACATGTTCTAAATATCTATCTATCTATCTATCTATCTATCTATTTCATGGTCTGTGGCAAAAAACACTTTAAATTTTTGGGCTATAGTCACAGCTCAATGGCTGGACTATACTGAACCCAGTAGCAGGCAGCTCTAGCCTATATGCTACCTGGGAAAAATTAACAGGTGCAGCTAATTGCTCAGCAGCAGCTCACATCCCCAACTGCTAGGGGAACAATTAGATGATAAAAAACTGCACATTAATTTAATACCTTTTCAAACCAGCATGCAGAAAAGCCACAATATAATATATGGGGAGATTGTACAAATGCAAAAATACCAATAAATCAACCACTCACATACTCTCAATGCATGAGGGGGGTGGTTGCTGGTATTACAACTGCATATAAATAAGGCGAAATGTGGCAAAAATAGACTTTAGTATTGATGTAGTATGTATATATTTTTTTTTATATAAACCACTGTAAATCACTTTTGTGAATAGCCTGTCAAATCTTTTGTGATACCTATTTCCTATGTTTAGTTGTTAACTACTTTATCATACAAACTGAAAGAGTTATCTGCTTCCAGTCAGTGGTAGGAAACATTCTTGTACAGTGATCCCTCAACATACAATATTAATTGGTTTGGGGGAACCATTGTATGTTGAAAACATAACTCTATGGAGAACTGGTATTTGGTTCAAAGGCCCAAAAATTTGACCCCAACACAATGCAAAATGAATATTCAAGAAAATATGCAGATAACTAATACAGATACAGCCTTATTTACAGATAACTCCTTACATATAACAGTAAGAAAAAGTTGCTAGAAGCTGTAAATCACCTTCTTTTTTGAGGGAAGGAGCTTTTGGGTCATGTACTTTATGCACAATGTGCCAGAAAAAAGAAAATGGGGCCCTCACCTGATGCCCAAAGGAGCCGCTCATCCTGGCACATGTAAAGAGCAGTCCAGGACATGCATTACCACACTGTACTGTAGAGAGGCGCTATTAGACCACCATTTACTGCATGCACTTCACTAATACAAATGTTTTACCAGTAAAATGTCACAATTGGCTGGTTCAGTGTCTTGACATTATTGGGGACCTGTATGAAAACCGTCTTTTCTTGTTGCCCATAGCAACCAGAGTGCCCGTTTATTTTTTTCAGAGCACTATATAAAATGAAAGGGGAACTCAGTTTGGTTGCTATGGGCAACAAGAAAAGTCTTAGACCCAGACAGTTTTCATACATGTGGCCCTACATCTTTAAACAGACTCAGCATACAATGTCTCTGGAAAGAACATTGTATGTTGAAAATATTTTATCCTGAGGCCATTGTATCTTGAGGAACCACTGTATAGCTCTATGAACTGAAAACCTCTCATGATGATTATCAACTGACACAGGTCTGTGGCTCACTAAAAGAGAAAACTTTGAAACACTGCAACCTTCCCAGCAATAGTGTCCAGTAAAGATATTCAAGTCAAATAAATTTTGCTCCTTACTCTACTTCTAAAGTGGGAAGCATGTAAGATGGGGGCATTAAATCATCAAAAAATCAGATTTGCATATTGAATTTTGTTCATTCATTTTCAGTAAGTATTCTATCAATGCACACCTTTTCATGCATTAAACATCAATTCTAGTCATGCTCTTGAAATGACTTTCCTTTTGATTCATGGCATTGATCTTTATATTATGTTGAAGTTTAACTAGAGGACATTTTGTAAGCTTTCAATAGCCAGGAGAATCAAGACTGCCTGTTTGTTATGGTTTTCAAGGACAAAAATTATTTCTCCCAAATGGGGCCCCTATTAGTACCTTTTGCATTATTGATTATGATGTACTGGAGCTCCAAAGTCTCTGCTATGTTGTGTAAAATGTCTGCTACAGTTAACAATTTTATTCCTTGCTTTACTTTGCTTTCTCTACTTGCAAACTGGTCCCAAAGGGGGGGGTCATTTATTTTTCAATAGGAAGAGATTTAAGAAGTTATAACAGCAACATTAATCCCCTTTGAAACTCTAAAATGATTTTTTGGGGCTACCACTGATGATCCCAGTAAAATTTACACAATCTACCATGCAAAAGGATTGTATATCTATGTATTTATTAATACAGCAATAATAATAAGCATTATGCTGCACTCATATCATTATTTTCATATTTACTAATAAAAAGACAAAAATTCAAATTTTCTCACTTTTCTGACAAAAAAATCAGAAAAAACCTTACCTGTTTTATTTCAATTAGTTTAAAAAAAAATTTAAATTTTATATTTTCCCAAAATTTTGCCAAATAATGGAGATTTTTTTTAAAGGGGCTTTTTATTTTACTTTCTGTAAAGCCCAAAAAGGGTTTACAACATTTCTTTGGGGTATTGGTAGCTTTGCTAACTGTAAGACTTTGGTCAAACTTTTTTGGATATCCCCCCAACAAGCTTCCAAAATGGGTTGGGGGGAAAATTTTGGGCCCATTCCCCCTGACAGAACGGGAGAAAACTGAGCCATTTTTTGTGGGTCCCTTGCTTGAACCTCCCTTTTTCAGCTTTGCCCAAAATTTTTTTTTTTCAATAAACCACTCAAAAACTTTGATTTGGGTTATCCTTAACCCCACTTTGTAACCAGTTTGGTGTAAGGGGTTTTGCCCGCGGCCCTTTTTCCATGGACCCGGTCGCACCCGTGCCCCCCCGGAGGCAGGCCCCCGGGCGGACGGGTCCCCCGCCGCGGCCCCAAACTGCCCCGCCCGGGGTTCACCCCCTTTCCCGCCCTCCCCACCTGACCGCCTCCCATTCAGTCCCCGTCCCCTGCTGGCCAAATGCGAAATCCCGCGCTCCCCAAGCGCGGGGGCCCCGGCGCTCTTCATGTAATTTAAAAGGAAAAGTGCCCCAAAAATTTGGAAAAATTTCCCGGCCTGCCTCTATTTAGTTTTGGGCCCCAAACTTCATTTCCCCCCCCGTTTGATTTTTTTTTTTGCCCTGTGCCTTTGAGAAAGCTTTCCCCTGATAGTATATTTTCCTTTGCCGTGTACCAACCCTTGCTACGTTTCCCCGACCCCGAACCTCTCCCCGCCTGTCCCCCCCTCTCCCTCCCCTGTCCACGACCACAAACCCTTTTTGTGGGCCTCCCTGACCAAAACGGGCCCTTCACCACTACGATTTTTGGGATTACGTTTTTGCCCTCCGCTGACCTTCGCTGCCCCTGGGTTTCGGTTAAAAACCGGGGGGCACTTAAAACCCCGTTCCCTGGCTGGCTTGCCCCATCGCTTGCGGTTTTTACGGACCCCACTACCAAGTCCGTTACATAAGCCCACCCAAATGGATCCCGCCAAGTCCCCTCTGCCAAGCATCGGGATATTACGACGATTGTTGCCCAGAAAACGCAACAAAAACGCACAAACAGGACAGCGGTTTTGGGGCCCCTCTCCCCCCATGAAAGCGTCAGCTCCCCCTTTCATCCCCGCAGCCCGTCTCCGCCTCCGTCGGGCTCCGTCTAAATCTTCATTCCTTTTGGCCCCCCGGGGACCCAACTTTGGCTCCCCCCTAACCCCCCCAGCTTTGCCGGGGGTCCCAACTCTGCCGGGGGTTTTATTAAAGGGAGTGGGTCTATGCACGTGGGGCTTAAAAACGGACCATTTTCCCCCCCGGAGAGGGCAAAAGTGGCCTTTGTTGTGAGCCTACTTTTTTTTTTGGGAAAGGGCCCCCCTTGGGGAACCCCCCTCCCGGACAGGGAAAGAAACCCCGGACTGCGGAAACCCACAGACCTTCCTCCCGGAATTCCGCAAACCCTTTTTGAGAGCCGCCTGCTTTCCCCTGCGGGGGAAACCCCCCCCTCTGAGCCTTCGTCGGGGCATTCCCCCCGTGGGAACTATGTTTGGGTTTAATTCCGAAACCCCGGCTTCCCGGGGGCTCGCATGGAACGAAACCGCCCCTGCGGGCCCCCTTCAAAAAGGGTCCCGTCCCCGCCGGGTAAAGGACGCTTTGGCAGCAAAAAGACCTCCCTCCCCCCCTGAACGAAAAATTTTTTTTAATTTTACCTTGCCACTCGCACGATTTAATTTTACTGAGAGGCAGGAAAAAACTTCGCCAAGAAAAGAGGGGTTCTCGCCCCCCCTTCCCTGTTTTCACCTGGCTCCTTGTTCCCGCAATTCCCCCAATTCCACCTCCTCAAAGCCCCCGAGGGGGAAACCAAAGCAAGTGGGGCCGGGCCCCAAATTTTAACCCGGGGCAAAAGCTGAAACCCCCGTCGTGGGGAAAGGAAACAGTCTCTACTCGCCACCCGGGCCACTTTTCCGCAGAAGCGCCCCCTTCGTCCCCCAAATTCCCCGGGAAAACCGCCCCTCACCTATTTTCCCGAAGGGGGGGGCCCCATTGGGAGTTTCTTCCCCCTCCACTTTGATGATGCCCCTGGAGGTGATGTTTTTAAAACTGGTTCTTCGTATCCGAGACCCTTCCTGGGCCGGGGCAGCCGGGGAAATTTATCCATTTCCTCTTTGGGAACCCCCGGGACCCCCCTTTTCCTGTAGTCCCCCCTGGGGAAAAACCCTTTTCTGATTTCTTCGGTTTTGTGGGGAGCTCCTCACGATTTCCCCTCCCGTACATAAACCCCCCCAGGGCCCCCGGGTGGGGGGTCTACATAAGGAGAAGATCAGGTTTTTCCCCGTTCTGTCCCGTGTTCCTCGGGGATCCCCCTTGGGGGTTCCCTGGCTGCAAAATCAGCCCCTTAAAAGCTGGAAATTTGGGAAAACCCGGAGGTCCTGCTTGGGGGCCCCAAAAACCAGAAAACCCCTGCTTTGGGGGTGCCACGCCCCGGGGCCCACCACTTCTCCGCACCCACTTGCCGAGCCCTTTTGCCAGGCCTACCGGCTGGTACCAACTTTTGGGGGGCTAATTTTTTCCCCGGGAAAGGCGAACGCTGCCCCCCCCACATCGGCCTTACGACTGCCCCACTTACCTCCCTCCGGGGAAACCCGTCCCCCCCCGGGGAAGGGTTACCCGCTGTCCGTACTTTAAACTCAAAGGGCCCTGTCCGGCCTAACATACAGGGGAACTTGCCCGAAAGGGTTTTTTCCGAAGTCCTCCTTTTCCCCCCGGGGCTTTGGGTTTTTTTTTTTGTACAGGAAAAAGGATGGTTCCCTCCGTCCGTGTATTTGACTTTTCCGGGGGCTCAATAAAATCCCGAAAAAAACCCCCCCTACCCCCCCCCCGCTTATCCCTTTGAACCCTTTTTGACTGCCTGAAGGGGGGTAAAGTGTTTTTTAAAGTTGGATCGCGAGGGGCCTATAAAACCCCATCAGAAAAACGGAGGGGGGCAGTGGAAGACGGGGTTTTAATTACCCGAATGGACATTTTTGAAAATCCCGTGATGCCCTTTGGGCTCTCAACGGGTTTTAGGCATTTTTCAAGAATTTGTTAACCCATTTCTCCCCGGGGGTTTTTCTTGTACACCGCTTTATAGTGTACTTGGGGACATCCAATTTTCCCCCCCTGATCTTTAATGCACCGAACCAAAAATGTGGCCCGGTTTCTGCGACGTCTGCCAGTAATCGACTGTACGCCCAAACAGGGGAAATGTTTTTTTCCCTCAGACCAGGGCCCAAACCCCTTCCCAGTATATTTGCTCTGCCAAGGGCCCGAAGGGTGGAACCCCCCGCAAAAATCTCTGCGGGGCCCACAATGGCCCCGGTTCCCCGTCGGTTTTTTCGGGCCATCCACGCTTCCTGGGGTTTCGCAATTATTACTGTCAATTTTTTTCCCCACTTTTTCCACTTTGGGGGCTCCTTTTCGTCGCCCTCACTAGGGAAAACTTTGGAAAAACCGAACCCGAGAGGCCCGGCCTTCAAAAGGCTGAGAAGGCGTTTTTTGATATAAAAACTGCCTTCCCACTGCACCTGTCTTGGTCCGGGCCGATCCTGAGAAGCCCCTTTTTCCCTTGGGGGGTGGAAGCCTTTTTTCTGTTTGGGGGGGGGGGCGGCCCCCACCCAGAAAGGGCCCAAGGGCAAGATTCCCCAAAATGTGGGTTTTTTCTCTAAGAAACCTTTTTGCCCGGGGGAGCGGGAAAAATGGGCCTTGGGGACCCCGGGGGCCTTTCCCCTCAAGTTACCCTGAGGATGGCACATCTGCTGGGGGGGGGGCCGCACCCCCAAACGCATCTTTACGGGCCATAAAAATTTACTGTACCTTTAGACAAAACCCAGCGCTTGAAAACCCGCCAAGGGCCCCATTTTCCCCCTTTTTTTTTACTTTTTAACTTTCGCCAAAACATTTTTCCCACCTGCCCGAAAAACTTTAAGGCCCGACGCCCTCTTCCCCCGGGGGGGCCTCGACGTTGGGGCGGTAGAAGAAAAACCCCTTTCACAACACAAATTTTTTTCTCCCAACGGTTGGTTCACCGGCTCCCGCAGATCTCCAGAACGTCCCCACTGGCAAGACTTTTTTGCCCCGCACCAGGAAGAAGGTTTTTGGAATTTGGGGGTTTGCTTTTCTCTTGGCTGGGCAAATTTCCCAAACTCAGAAGTCCTACGCTTTGATCTTACGCACTACTGGTGGGCCCACTCTGCAAAAGGATTTTAAGGACTTAACCCCGCTCGCCTGTAAAACCAAAATGTTTTCGGGGAAAAAGGTCCCACGTTTCCCCGGCCTGCAGGGCCTTGCTCCACTGCCCGTGCCATTTAACCCTTTTGGAAAGCCCATAGCCAAAGGAAAATTTTAACACTGACCTTCCGGGCCCCCCCTCGGGAATTCGTTCCCTTGGGGGTTACTGACCGGTTTTTTCGAAGATGTCCCCACCTTTTTGCCTCTCCCTGGGGCCCGGCCCCTTTGCTCCACAATTACTAATCATTTCTTTCCCACATTTTTTCCCCACTTCATGGATTACCTTTCCCCCACATTTTCTCCGAACCCCGGGGTTCAAAATTTTTTCCCCCGGAAATTTTTTTGCAAATTTTGCTCCCGTCCCGCAAAATCAAGCTGGGCCCTTTTTGTCAAAATATCACCCCAAACCAAAGGGCAGGGGGGCGGGTGAACCAATTCTGGGGGAAACCTGCTCACTTGTAACTGGACGTTTTAAAAACTGGGGGAGCTGCTCCTTGGGCCGAAAATTTTTTTTCAAACCCTCGGTCTCGGAGGCACCGCGTCTCTCCCTTCTTTTTAAATCTAAAGGGCCCCCACCCCCACCCCCCCCCCTTTCCCCGCCTTTCTGATTCGGATGTCCCGTTCCCAAAGACCAAGGGTTTGGGGGATCAAGGCCCTCTGGCAGGAACGCGACTTCCCCACTTTTGGGCCTCGGCCCGTATGAAGAAAACCCGGCTGACAAAGGGGAAAAACCTTCCCCCCCAAAATTTCCCCCCCGGTGACAAAAATTTTTGGGTCTCCTCATACGTGCGCCTTTAAGGTTCCTAATTTTTTAAATTGGGCCCCCCTTTGTTTCCTTTGGACCCTTAAGTTCTTCGGGAGTTGAACCCTGTGACGTAAAAAGCTCTCCTTTCCTCCATCTCTCCAAAACCAAAAAAGCATTCCATGGTTTTCCCTCCTTAAGGGCCGCTGGTCCCCGATACCGTTTTTTTTTTAAGAATGTAACAAACCTTTCCCCAGTACCAATCCTGACTTTTTTGAGGTAAAGGAATTTTTGGAATGAAGACAGTCAAGGGAAAACGTTCTTTTCCCCGTAAACTGGGAAGGGGTTTTGGACCCCAGGAGATTTCCCGGGAGCCAGAAAACCCCAAAAAAACCCGAAAAAAGTAAAAAACCTCCTCAGGTTTTTGCATCCTAAAAGGGGGGGAGGGCCCAAGGGGGGGGGGTACCCGAACTGTCGCCCGGGTCCATCCGCCCGTCTCCTCAAACCCGACCGCGCTCCCCTTTTGGGCCGCTTTCCCCCCCCCGGCCAAGTGGGGCAAGGGGCCCCCCCCTAGCCCCGCGGGCGCGCTCGTTTTATGGAAAATTTAAAGGGGCAGTGGGGCCGGGAATTTGGGTAATTTGGGCCCAACCTTTACTTCCCCCCTGGATCTTTTTTGCCCTGTGCCCTTTTAGAAAAACAATCCTGATAGTAAAAGTTTTTTTTGCCCCTTTTACCCAGACCTTTCACGTTTCTCGAAATCCGAACCCTGCCGCCTGTCCCCCGACCTTCTGCCTTCCACGACCACGAACCTTTTTTTGCCTGCCCTGACCATACTGCCCCTCCCCACTTAAAAGAAATTTTTGGATAACGTTTTTTTTACCTCGTGCACCCTGCTTTCCCCCCCCGCAAGGGAAGTCTTTTTTTACCCCGCTGCACCCCGGGTGCCGCCCAACAAGTCCCTCGGGGGGGGAAAAACCTGGAAACCTCACGCCCCCAGCAATCCCCCCCCCGCTTTGCGGCGGGCTCTGGTTAATACGGGGCCCACAAAAAATTCCCTTCCCGGGGGTGGCCTTTCTCCAAACCTTGCGGTGGGCCCGCGGATCCACTACCCAAAAATCCCCTTTCATTTGGGGGAGTTTTTGCGCAGGTCATTGTCCATTTTTGGGAAAACCCAATTTTCCCCCCAAACTTTAAATTTTTTGGGTGATGTCTTTAGAAGTTTTCTTCAATACTGCCACTCAACTTCTTTTCCTTCCCCCCTTTTCCCCAGACTTTTCTGGTTTTATAAAAAAGTTAGGGCTAAATCATAAAATATATAAACCAAAACCCAGCCCAAAAAGCACTTTTAAACAGGGAACTAATTTAAATTTTTTAAAAATGCCATTTTTTTGCATTATTTTTTTTTTTTGGGTTTTGGGGCCCCCTTTTTTATATTCCTGGGGGTTTTTAAATGCAGCGAAAAACAATAACAAAAACCCGGGGAAACTCAGGGGTGAATGGTTATTGTTAATACTCTTTTATATTACAATAAGGCCCGGGGTTTACACGGGGTTATTTCCCCCACGGAAAATTTTTGAGCGGGAATCCGGCTCCAAATCCCCGTGAATAAGGGGGAGGGGCGGGGGGGGGGCCGGAGCGCGGGGGGGGGCTCCGCTCCCCGGCCCCCTTAAAACTTGCTTATCCCCCGGGGCT